>CM060264.1:32249268-32264268 GCA_030684275.1 Acipenser oxyrinchus oxyrinchus
CTTTATTCAAGTACCCAAACCAGCAGCTAATTCTAGTACCTTCATATTTGAATGCTTATAAAAGTTTCCCAGAGTCCCCTGCTGTCTCCTGTTCCCTGTGCTTCCCTCCTCTCATAGCAGGTGCAATGCATGGGATGCAATGGGATGGGATGCAATGCAATGGGATTGAATGCAATGGGATGGCGCCCTGAGACTGAGTGGGCCCCCCAGCTTGGGTGCCAGTGTAGTTAGCCTCGTTGTTGGTAAAGCATATTATAAAACATGGCAAACCAGGGTGAGCTACAAGTACATAGTGTAGCCACCCAGGAACTGCTAGATTATTGAGCAATTTGACTGTGGTGATCTTTTGTCAGGGTGATGCTGAGGATAGAGGCGTGGGTTTGGAGCAGGTAGGAAGCTTGGAAAGCCACAGTGAAATCAGAGCCTGCTGATCCACACACAGGAGCACAAGGGAATTTGTGTTTCTAGAGTGTCTGGGGGGGAGTTCTGTTCTGTTTTTAATGATTGTAATTGAATTGTTAATGTCGTCCTGTTTTTATTTAGTTGAATTTTAAGATGCTATTTATGTATTTATACTATGAATTGATCTTAAAAAATAAATAAATAATTCAATAAATAAATAAATGATGGTTCTATATGTGCATGTATTGAATAACCCATTTTTACATTTTGTAATATTAGATACTAGATTATTAAACGCGTTCCACATTTCATTCTTAAGCCCCTTTCTGAAATCCAATGTACGCTATTACGAACAAAACCAAACAAAAAGCCAATATCCTCGTGGGTGGGAAACTATCCATCCCATCCCATTGCATCCCATCCCATCCCATCCCATCCCATTGCATTCAATCCCATCCCATCCCATCCCATCCCATCCCATCCCATCCCATCCCATCCCATTGCATCCCATCCCATCCCATTGCATTCAATCCCATCCCATCCCATCCCATCCCATTGCATCCATCCCATCCCATTGCAATTCAATCCCATTGCATCCCATCCCATTGCATTCAATCCCATTGCATCCCATCCCATCCCATTGCATCCCATCCCATCCCATTGCATCCCATCCCATCCCATTGCATCCCATCCCATTGCATTCAATCCCATTGCATCCCATCCCATCCCATTGCATCCCATCCCATCCCATTGCATTCAATCCCATTGCATCCCATCCCATCCCATTGCATCCCATCCCATCCCATCCCATTGCATCCCATCCCATCCCATTGCATCCCATCCCATTGCATTCCATCCCATTGCATCCCATCCCATCCCATCCCATCCCATTGCATCCCATCCCATCCCATCCCATCCCATTGCATCCCATCCCATCCCATTGCATTCAATCCCATTGCATCCCATCCCATCCCATTGCATCCCATCCCATCCCATTGCATTCAATCCCATTGCATCCCATCCCATCCCATTGCATCCCATCCCATCCCATTGCATTCAATCCCATTGCATCCCATCCCATCCCATTGCATCCCATCCCATCCCATTGCATCCCATCCCATTGCATCCCATCCCATTGCATCCCATCCCATTGCATCCCATCCCATTGCATTCAATCCCATCCCATTGCATCCCATCCCATCCCATTGCATTCAATCCCATTGCATCCCATCCCATCCCATTGCATCCCATCCCATCCCATTGCATTCAATCCCATTGCATCCCATCCCATTGCATCCCATCCCATTGCATCCCATCCCATTGCATTCAATCCCATCCCATTGCATCCCATCCCATCCCATTGCATTCAATCCCATTGCATCCCATCCCATCCCATTGCATCCCATCCCATCCCATTGCATTCAATCCCATTGCATCCCATCCCATTGCATCCCATCCCATTGCATCCCATCCCATCCCATTGCATTCAATCCCATTGCATCCCATCCCATCCCATTGCATCCCATCCCATCCCATTGCATTCAATCCCATTGCATCCCATCCCATTGCATCCCATCCCATTGCATCCCATCCCATTGCATCCCATCCCATTGCATCCCATCCCATTGCATCCCATCCCATTGCATTGCATCCCATCCCATTGCATCCCATCCCATTGCATTGCATCCCATCCCATTGCATTGCATCCCATCCCATTGCATCCCATCCCATTGCATCCCATCCCATCCCATCCCATCCCATCCCATTGCATTGCATCCCATCCCATTGCATTGCATCCCATTGCATCCCATCCCATTGCATTGCATCCCATTGCATCCCATCCCATTGCATTGCATCCCATTGCATTGCATTCCATCTCATTGCATTCACTCCAATCCTATTCCGTTCCTTATTTTGCCAGAAGTCCTCTGTGCTCGACCAACCCAGTCAGACACGCCTGCATGACAGCATTAACTCTGTACCGTACTGTGTTATATTTTATATTTTTTATTAACACATTATTTACAATAATGTAATGTGTCCAGTTGACCCTGTCTCTCTCTCTTATAAAATCGTTTTGCCCACGCAACGTGATTACTATGAGATGGAGATGGAGAGCGAGTGACGAGGTCTATACATCTTGCTTTATACAAGAATTCCATTCTGCTGCCGCTAGTGGTCGCGATTCCTGTCGACCTTCTCATTGATCTTGGAAAGCGGGTTGCTGCTGCTTTGCAACTAGCGTACACACACAGGGACCTAAATCGTGGTTACACAGAGCTAGCGAGCCTGTGTCCTCCTTGTGTCATAAAGCCGGAGCATTACCGCACAGTATAACCATTCACACACACACACACACACACACACACACACACACACACACACACACACACACACACACACACACCGACAAAGCATCCTACCGGCACACACACCGCAGAAGAAAGGCTGCATTGGAGATTACTGCACGGAACAGGTAAGGTAGACTATATATATATATATAATGGAATGCATTCTCTAGCCTTCATTGGTAAAAACCTGGAACATGCATGTAATGTACACAGGACATTGTTAATGTGGGGGGGTCGATTGGTGACGCATGGTTTTATTGGCAATGCCGGTTACCGGTAATAGATCACGTATCTCAGGGCTGCGCCTCTGTCGAGTCTCGCAGCGCGATCAAGGGCAACGGATCCCAGCAGGGGAGCGAGTAGACAGTACAGCCACAATCCTCATCTACCCGTACCTGGCTGGGTGAGACGGCAGGGGGTCTTTTTGGTTAATAAGAAGGCTCGATACCGCTATGCAATAAATAAGGACTTTGATTCACACAGCGTCTCAGTAGTCGCTGTGTAACTCGACAGAGGTGCAGCCCTGAGATACATTATCTATATGCACTGTGTCACACAGCAGACTGGGGTCTGCATTATTAATATGTTTTTATCCCCGATTAAACAAATATATTGCATTGACAGCTGTTGCCGGAAGGCAGTTTTCTCAATTCATGTTTCTGTTCTGATCTGAACATCTGGAAGTTTCGGAACTGGAGAACGACGAAGATAAATATATATCCGTCAATTATAAGTGTGTGTGAGAGAGAGAGAGAGAGAGAGAGAGAGAGAGAGAGAGAGAGAGAGAGAGAGAGAGAGAGAGAGAGAGAGAGAGAGAGCGGGGGGGCGCTTTTTGCAATTTGTAATCTGTAATATTTGTAATTCTCTGAATAATACAGATCTGATTTAAACATCACGCCCCGTCCGTAGCTGTGTGTGTTTTTTATTTTATTTTAGCATTGTTAGTATGTATTTATTTCTGTCCCCACCCCCCGGACAGAAGCTTCTTTCCTGGTATGAAATATTAATGATCACAGGATCGCTTTGAAACAGGCGCTGTCAGCTGGTTTCATTAAAGCGATATTCGGGTATGTTGTGATTGTTTTAAAATGCGCTCTCCTGTGTTAGATAGCGACAGCTGAGGTTTGCTTTGACTTATCTAACGTTATCTGCCATAAAAAAAGATGCAATCACTGGTTTAGAGTTTATTTATTTTAGTTCTCGTTTGTCATTTCGTTCTTTCTTCTTTCCAGCTGTGTCTAATAAGAGCTGAGACAGATATCTTACAGGGAGACTGGACAGGGCAGCAGTGTGGAGTAGTGGTCAGGGCTCTGGACTCTTGACCGGAGGGTCGTGGGTTTAAAACTGTTGCTGTACCCTTGAGCAAGGTACTTTACTTAGATTGCTCCAGTAAAAACCCAACTGTATAAATGAGTAATTGTATGTAAAAATTATGTGATATCTGTATAATGTGATATCTTGTAACAATTGTCTCTCAGTACTCGCTGTCTAGTGCAGTGAGTGTGTATGAGGGCTGGGGTCTCTGCTCAGTCTCTCAGTACTTGCTGTCTAGTGCAGTGAGTGTGTCTGAGGGCTGGGGTCTCTGCTCAGTCTCTCAGTACTCGCTGTCTAGTGCAGTGAGTGTGTCTGAGGGCTGGGGTCTCTGCTCAGTCTCTCAGTACTCGCTGTCTAGTGCAGTGAGTGTGTCTGAGGGCTGGGGTCTCTGCTCAGTCTGTCTACCTGTCTGTCTTGTGCAGTGAGTGTGTCTGAGGGCTGGGGTCTCTGCTCAGTCTCTCAGTACTCGCTGTCTAGTGCAGTGAGTGTGTCTGAGGGCTGGGGTCTCTGCTCAGTCTGTCTACCTGTCTGTCTTGTGCAGTGAGTGTGTCTGAGGGCTGGGGTCTCTGCTCAGTCTGTCAGTACTCGCTGTCTAGTGCAGTGAGTGTGTCTGAGGGCTGGGGTCTCTGCTCAGTCTCTCAGTACTCGCTGTCTAGTGCAGTGAGTGTGTCTGAGGGCTGGGGTCTCTGCTCAGTCTCTCAGTACTCGCTGTCTAGTGCAGTGAGTGTGTCTGAGGGCTGGGGTCTCTGCTCAGTCTCTCAGTACTAGCTGTCTAGTGCAGTGAGTGTGTCTGACGGCTGGTGTCTCTGCTCAGTCTGTACCTGTCTGTCTTGTGCAGTGAGTGTGTCTGAGGGCTGGGGTCTCTGCTCAGTCTCTCAGTACTCGCTGTCTAGTGCAGTGAGTGTGTCTGAGGGCTGGGGTCTCTGCTCAGTCTCTCAGTACTAGCTGTCTAGTGCAGTGAGTGTGTCTGAGGGCTGGGGTCTCTGCTCAGTCTCTCAGTACTCGCTGTCTAGTGCAGTGAGTGTGTCTGAGGGCTGGGGTCTCTGCTCAGTCTCTCAGTACTAGCTGTCTAGTGCAGTGAGTGTGTCTGAGGGCTGGGGTCTCTGCTCAGTCTCTCAGTACTAGCTGTCTAGTGCAGTGAGTGTGTCTGAGGGCTGGGGTCTCTGCTCAGTCTCTCAGTACTAGCTGTCTAGTGCAGTGAGTGTGTCTGAGGGCTGGGGTCTCTGCTCAGTCTCTCAGTACTAGCTGTCTAGTGCAGTGAGTGTGTCTGAGGGCTGGGGTCTCTGCTCAGTCTCTCAGTACTCGCTGTCTAGTGCAGTGAGTGTGTCTGAGGGCTGGTGTCTCTGCTCAGTCTCTCAGTTGCTGAAGTTCCTCTCTGTTTTGTTTTTTCTTATATACTCCATTGTGATCTATTCTGAAGACCAGACAGTCTGCATCTATTCATAGAATGCTGCAGCTTCTATTAGATCTCTGTCCCTCTGTCTCTCTCTCTCTCTCCCTCTCCCTCTCTCTCTCTCGCTCTCTCTCCCTCTCTCTCAGTCTCTCTCTCTCCCCCTCTCTCTCCCTCATACTGTAGAGATGGAAAGACAGAGACAGACAGAGAGAGAGGGAGATACAGAGAGATACAGAGAGACAGGCACAGAGAGAGAGGGAGAGATGGAGACAGAGAGAAAGGGAGAGAGGGAGAGACAGAGAGACAGAGAGAGAGGGAGATACAGAGAGAGAGAGATAGAGAGAGACAGAGAGAGGACAGACAGAGATACAGAGAGACAGACAGAGAGAGAGAGATGCAGAGAGACAGACAGACAGAGAGAGAGAGACAGAGGCAGCAGCTCCCTGTGAGGCTCCAGTGAATGCCAGTCCTGTTGGAGCCTAGTGTCTTCAGGTTACCCTGGCAGGAAGACTGAGACACAGATAAACTCCCCCGAGCTGCCAGGTTAGGAAACAGTGGCACTATTGTGGGACGATGAAGGGAGAGGAGCTCTCAATTACTGCTAATGTGAAGGCTCCTGTTCCTCTGTTTCCTGGGAAATAGAGATTTCTGCTGGGAAAGCAGGAGCGATGGAAGAGTTACTGTGCTTTGCAGAGTGCTAGAGCAAGGAGCAGGCTAGGTTCAAGTGACAACGATGCAGCTCTCACACACACACAAACACACACACACACACAGACACACACACACAATCTCACATACACACAATCTCACATACACACAATCTCACACACACACACACACACACACACACACAATCTCACACACACACACACAAGTGTTTGCCTAACCAGCTAGATTGAGCGTTGTTGTGATGCCCCTCCCCTTTATCCCTGGCCAGCCAATCAGCTTGCAGGCCTGCGGAACTCCCACACCTCAGGGAACTTTGCACAGTTATCTTTCAGGGAGGCTGAGGAGCTGCTGGGGAGACATGAGAGCTTAAAGGTACGGTACTGAGGGGGAGGGGAGAGGGGAGGGCAATACTATTATTAATATTACAGCACTTTCTTTTGCAATGCATTCCCTTGTAAACCATATCTTTTTGAACTATGCCTTACTGCTCTGTGATTCAGCATGTACTTTGATTACTGTGCTTTACACTACCCCTTTGAATTACTTTTGGTTTGCTACCCTACCCGGTGATTTTGCTGTAGGATACAAAGTGCAGTGTTACTGTGTAAGGGTTAGCTCAGCACTGGGTGGCTGTGCGTTTCCAGTTTCTTGTATCGTATACGGGTGAGCGCTTTGACATGCTGTCAAAAATACCTTTCGAACTTTCCAGCTGCAATGTGTTAGCTCTCCAGCAGGAGGCGTTGGTGTATATACTGTAACACAGGAGACACCCTTCCAGACACGACCCAACACACAGGATTTGAAAGAATAAGTGCTGATGCACACTTTTAATGATGCAAAATAAATCAAAACAAACACCTAGCTCCTTCGGAGGGCTAACTAAACATTTGTCAGGAACCTGCTCTAAATAAGCCGGACAGCTAAGCTATTTACCGGCTGAAAACAAAAACACACAGTTTCTTTTTTTTTTGTACGATTGAAAACACCATCAATCGGGCTTTCCACACAGCAGCAAAGAGCAGACTGACGGCTCTCCTTAGATACCCCGCACCTGGCTCTGATTTTCAATGATAGCCAGGTGCAGGGGAACATTAAGAAATAATAATTAAATATACGTTTGGCAGTTAGGATTTTAACCGCCTCTCTGCTGTGTTTACAATTCTGATACTTCTCAGCGTCTGCTTGCTGGATTCAGCCCAGTGGATTATCAAGGGGCCTGGCACTTGTATTTTATTTTCTTCTTGTTAAAGTATCTTAATCCTGTACTGTTGGCATTGTGGCTGTAGAGGACGGGATTATCTGGGAGAGTGGGGAGGGAGGAGGAGGGGAGGGGAGAGTGGGGGAGAGGGATTTCTTAATCAGCTCCAGGCTCAATGTGCTGATAAGGACAGTGGCAAAGGTTGAGAGAATAAGAGACCAGCAGCACTGATTTAAACAGGGTGAGAGAGAGGGAGATAAAAAAAAACAAATGTAAGAAAGAGCAGAACTCTTTTAAATCTCACGTGCCTGAAGAACGAGAGAGAGGAACTGTAACTGCAGTAAGCTGTGCTCTGGAAGGGAAACGCACAGGCAGGAGTCACTGACTCGGGTGAGTGAGGAGACGCAGGTCTGATATCCTTCATCAACCACGTCTAGGCAGCAGCAGAGTCAGGCCTGGTCAGGACTCCTTCTCCTTCTCCTTCTCCCCCTTCTCCTTCCCCTTCTCCTTCTCCCCTTCTCCTTCCCTTCACCTTCTCCTTCTCCTTCCCCTTCTTCTCCTTCCCCTCTCTCCTCCTTCCCTTGCTCCTTCTTCTCCTTCCCCTTCTCCTTCTCCTCCTTCCCCTTCACCTTCTCCTTCCCTTGCTCCTTCTCCTTCTCCTTCTCCTTCTCATCTCCTTCCCCTTCTCCTTTTCCGTCTCCTTCTCCTTCTCATCTCCTTCTCCTTCCCTTCCCTTCCCTTCTCCTTCTCCCCTTCTCCTTCCCCTTCCCCTTGCTCCTTCTCCTTCCCCTTCTCCTCCTTCTCATTCCCCTCCTTCCCTTGCTCCTTCTCCTTCTCCTTCTCATCTCCTTCTCCTTCTCCTTCTCCTTCTCATCTCCTTCTCCTTCCCCTTCCCTTTCTACTTCTCCTCCTTCCCCTTCACCTTCTCCTTCCCTTGCTCCTTCTCCTTCTCCTTCTCATCTCCTTCTCATCTCCTTCTCCTTCTCCTTCTCCTTCTCCTTCTCCTTCTCCTTCTCCTTCTCATCTCCTTCTCCTTCTCCTTCCCCTTCCCCTTCTCCTTCTCCTCCTTCCCCTTCACCTTCTCCTTCCCTTGCTCCTTCTCCTTCTCCTTCTCATCTCCTTCTCCTTCTCCTCCTTCCCCTTCACCTTCTCCTTCCCTTGCTCCTTCTCATCTCCTTCTCCTTCTCCTTCCCCTTCCCCTTCTCCTTCTCCTCCTTCCCCTTCACCTTCTCCTTCCCTTGCTCTTTCTCCTTCTCCTTCTTCTCATCTCCTTCTCCTTCTCCTTCTCCTTCTCATCTCCTTCTCCTTCTCCTTCTCCTTCTCATCTCCTTCTCCTTCTCCTTCTCCTTCCCCTTCTCCTACTTCCCCTTACCCTTCTCTTCCCCTTCTTCTCCTTCTCCTCCCCTTCTCCTCTTCCTTCTCCTTCTCCTTCTCCTTCTCCTTCTCCTTCTCCTTCCCCTTCTCCTCCTTCCCCTTCACCTTCTCCTTCCCTTGCTCCTTCTCCTTCCCCTTCTCATCTCCTTCTCCTTCTCCTTCTCATCTCCTTCTCCTTCTCCTTCTCATCTCCTTCTCCTCCTTCTCCTTCTCCTTCTCCTTCCCCTTCTCCTCCTTCCCCTTCACCTTCTCCTTCCCTTGCTCCTTCTCCTTCCCCTTCTCATCTCCTTCTCATCTCCTTCTCCTTCTCCTTCTCATCTCCTTCTCCTCCTTCTCCTTCTCCTTCCCCTTCTCCTCCTTCCCCTTCCCCTTCTCTTCCCCTTCTTCTCCTACTCCTCTCCTTCCCCTTCTCCTTCTCCTTCCCTTCTCCTTCTCTTCCCCTTCTCCTCCTTCCCTTCCTTCCTTCCCCTTCTCCTTCTCCTTCTCCTTCCCTTCTCCTCCTCCTTCCCCTTCTCCTTCTTCCCCTTCCCCTTCTCCTTCTCCTCCTTCCCCTTCTTCTTCTTCAGATGTAATCATGTTTGTGCAAGCGCACCGTGTCAGAGTGCCAGGGTGCACTGTTAGGATGTCTGAGGCCGGCCTTTCGCTCTGAGTGCACTGTATTAAGTGAGTGCACTGTTTTAAGTGGGTGCACTGTATTAAGTGAGTGCACTGTTTTAAGTGGGTGCATTGTATTAAGTGAGTGCACTGTTTTAAGTGGGTGCATTGTATTAAGTGAGTGCACTGTTTTAAGTGGGTGCATTGTATTAAGTGAGTGCAGTGTATTAAGTGAGTGCTGTTGGCAGTGATTTCTACAAGAGGCTGCCAAGCCTGCACACGATTGTGAAACCCTTTCCACAGCCTGCTGTGTTGACAGAGGCGAAGTCATCATGAATCTCGAGCAGTCAGGCGGACACTTTGCTGCCTGTGGTGAAGATACACCCAGCAGTTCAGCTGCAGTTTCAGTGCCACCTTGCTGCAGATTTCTCATGTGCAATGCTATTGAACTACTGCTTCCTGGTAGCTGTTCACTTCCTGTGCTGTAGGGTCGTCTCACTCCAACGGTGTAATGAAACCGCGTGCGCTCCAGGACAGCACAGAAATCCTTATACAAGTGTCCCGCAGAAACAGCAAAGTGTAATAATGAAGCACAGGGAAGCATTGTAAAGCACAGAGGGGCATGGTAAACCAGGGTATGCTGAATGCATGTGAAAGCATGGGGGGGGAAACTGCTAAATGATGGTGCAGTTTTATCTGCTAAGCTTTTCTGAGGGTGTCCCAGGAGTCTGAGTTGGGAGAGTTTATGATTTAACAACCCTGTAGGAACAGAAAAAAATCTTGAGAAACAATCGCAGGAGAAGCGAGGGAGGGAGGGAGGAGGAGAGAAAAAAAGAGCTATTGGTTCTGTGACTAATCCAGGGGTGAGGAGAGAAAAGGGAGGAGAGGAGGAGAGGCCAGGGTGAATGGAGAGAAGAAAAAGGGAGAAATGGAGAAGAGGAGCGCAGTGAATGAGAGAAGGAAAATGGGCAGAGAAAGAAGAAAGAAAGGGGGAAAGGCAGAGGGAGGAGGTGAGAGAAGAGAGCAGAGAGAAAAGGGGGAGAAGAGAAGAGGAAGAAAGGGGGAAAGGATTGACAGAGAGAAATCATCTCTGAGATCATGTATCACAGCTCTCCCAGATTTATTTCTCTTTGATTTTTTTAAGACCTGACTGGTGATAATAATTCACAGCTGTCCTGTTAGCATGTAGGAGTGGTTGCCATGGAAACAGGTCTCTGTCTGCGCTGGGAGGTAGTTCTGCAGCCAGTTAGAAAGCTGGTCTCCATATGAATATGTTATAAAAGTTAAGCATTTTTGTTTTCAAGTTCCACGCTTTTTACCATGCACATACCACACTCCTGAGTTCATTACCGCACCTGCTTGTGACTTACTACACTCTCACTGCAGTAGAGTTTCCTAAAGACTCACGACTGACATGCACATTAACAAGCAAACTCCACAATGCAGCCTCGGTGCCAGAGTCAACATTACAGGGTGTCTACAGCAGTGCTAACCTTGAACTGGAGAGAGGAGAGATAGAGGAGAGGGAGGAGAGAGAGGAGAGAGAGGGGAGAGGGGAGAGGAGAGAGGAGGGGAGAGGAGAGAGAAGAGGAGAGGGAGGAGAGGTGGGGAGAGAGGGAGGAGGAGAGAGGGGAGAGGAGATAGGGGGAGGAGGAGAGAGGGGAGAGGAGAGAGGAGAAGGAAGAGGAGAGGGGAGAGGAGAGAGAGAGAGAGGGGAGGAGGTGAGAGGGGAGAGGAGAGAGCAGAGAGGAGGGAAGAGAGGAGGGAGAAGAGAGAGGGAGAGGAGAGAGAGGGAATGGAGAGGAGGGAGAGGAGATAGGGGAGGAGGAGAGAGGAGAGGAGAGAGGAGAGGGGGGAGAGGAGGGGAGAGGAGAGGGGAGAGGAGAGAGGAGAAGGGAGAAAGGAGAGGAGAAGAGCTGGGAAAGAGGAGGGAGAGATGAGGAGAGAGGGGAGAAGAAAGAGATGAGGAGAGAGAGAGAGGTAAGAGGGCACAGGAGAAAGGAGGGAAGGGAGTAGAGAGAGAGGAGAAAGAGAGGGGAGAGTGAAGAAGGCAAACGTTTTTGGTTAGTGCCTACTTCAGTGTGACTTCAGAGCTGAACTGTAGTCAAACATCCTCACACTCCCTTCCAAAGAAGGACGGGTACAATTTAGCAATTTCCACCAAAACAAACTATGAAGTGAATGTAATGTTGAGCCCTGGGAGTGTCTGACACGAGGTCTCATCAGATTGGGACTTCCATATAAACCGAGTCAACCCTTCTGGGCCACCATGATGTGTGTGCTTACAATGTGCTGATGCCTCACCCATAATTCAGCTCTTATATAGAGGACAGACATGCCTAGAACTACTAGAGAGAGAGAGACAGGGGGCACACGCGTCCCCCTGCAGACCGGACTTCAATAAAGAAGTGCCTGGCGTGCAGAGAGACAGTCGCAGTGCTGGAGGGAGTCTCTCAATCGTTGTCCCAGTCGGCAGCTCAGCACTATCTGGGCAGCTGAATTCTTATTTCGGGGGACATTTTAAGGCAATCAAAAAAAAATTTCAATTGGGTCACGGACACTACTCTCTCTGGGTCACAGAAACATGTTGATAGTGGAGCGGAGAAAGAGAAGGGGAGGCTCTTAGACTCTCTGAACAGCCTCCCTCTGCTCTGGGCTGGTGATGGAGCAGAGAAAGAGAAGGGGAGGCTCTTAGACTCTCTGAACAGCCTCCCTCTGTTCTGGGCTGGTGATGGAGCAGAGAAAGAGAAGGGGAGGCTCTTAGACTCTCTGAACAGCCTCCCTCTGCTCTGGGCTGGTGATGGAGCAGAGAAAGAGAAGGGGAGGCTCTTAGACTCTCTGAACAGCCTCCCTCTGGTCTATGCTGGTGATGGAGCAGAGAAAGAGAAGGGGAGGCTCTTAGACTCTGTGAACAGCCTCCCTCTGGTCTGTGCTGGTGATGGAGCAGAGAAAGAGAAGGGGAGGCTCTTAGACTCTGTGAACAGCCTCCCTCTGGTCTGTGCTGGTGATGGAGCAGAGAAAGAGAAAAGGCAAAGGAAGGATCTTCCAAACTCTTTCTGAAATCTCAGTTTGTCTTCAGTTCAGCAGCTCTTGTTTTACACGTGGAAGTTGGCTTATGCAGCACAAAGGCAGTTGGCAAGCAGCCTCAGAACTGAACGTGACTCTTAGAAAAGATTAGCGATGTCCTGTTTACAGCCGAACTAGCTTTGTTGGACAGCCCCTCACAGACACAGCAGAGTGTGTGTGACAAATGCCTTCCCGGTGCTTATGCACTGTGCATTTACCACAGTTTACCCTGGTTTGTTTATTAATGGGCTTTACCTTACCTCGCGATTCTTTCTAATGCTTACCTGTGCTTTACCAGGCTTTCACTGTGCTTTATTACACTTTGCTGGTAATGTACATGACCAGTGCTTTGGTATGTAGAAAATATCATATCCATGGTGTGAAGACAGGAGGACTTTGTAACATCGATCCTTCTTACAGGACGCTGCAAGGAACCGAGGACAGACACACAGACACCCAGGACAGACAGATTGACCCAGCCAGAGACTCCTGTCCAACCTGAGACTCAAGCTTCCTTGCTAAATGGCTGATAAGCAAGTCAGGTAGGAGCGCCTTCACACAGCGTCACTGACGCAGAGCTAGTTAACAGTGGAGCTGCAGAGCTAGTTAACAGTGGAGCTGCAGAGCTAGTTAACAGTGGAGATACACAGCTAGTTAACAGTAGAGCTGCACAGCTAGTTAACAGTGGAGCTGCAGAGCTAGTTAACAGTGGAGCTGCAGAGCAAGTTAACAGTGAAGCTGCAGAGCTAGTTAACAGTGGAGCTGCAGAGCTAGTTAACAGTGAAGCTGCAGAGCTAGTTAACAGTGGAGCTGCAGAGCTAGTTAACAGTGGAGATGCAGAGCTAGTTAACAGTGGAGCTGCAGAGCAAGTTAACAGTGAAGCTGCAGAGCTAGTTAACAGTGGAGCTGCAGAGCTAGTTAACAGTGAAGCTGCAGAGCTAGTTAACAGTGGAGCTGCAGAGCTAGTTAACAGTGGAGCTGCAGAGCTAGTTAACAGTGGAGCTGCAGAGCTAGTTAACAGTGGAGCTGCAGAGCTAGTTAACAGTGGAGCTGCAGAGCTAGTTAACAGTGGAGCTGCAGAGCTAGTTAACAGTGGAGCTGCACAGCTAGTTAACAGTGGAGCTGCACAGCTAGTTAACAGTGGAGCTGCAGAGCTAGTTAACAGTGGAGCTGCAGAGCTAGTTAACAGTGGAGCTGCAGAGCTAGTTAACAGTGAAGCTGCAGAGCAAGTTAACAGTGAAGCTGCAGAGCTAGTTAACAGTGGAGCTGCAGAGCTAGTTAACAGTGAAGCTGCAGAGCTAGTTAACAGTGGAGCTGCACAGCTAGTTAACAGTGGAGCTGCACAGCTAGTTAACAGTGGAGCTGCAGAGCTAGTTAACAGTGGAGCTGCAGAGCTAGTTGACAGTGGAGCTGCAGAGCTAGTTAACAGTGGAGCTGCAGAGCTTGTTAACAGTGAAGCTGCAGAGCTAGTTAACAGTGGAGCTGCAGAGCTAGTTAACAGTGGAGCTGCAGAGCTAGTTAACAGTGAAGCTGCAGAGCTAGTTAACAGTGAAGCTGCAGAGCTAGTTAACAGTGGAGCTGCAGAGCTAGTTAACAGTGGAGCTGCAGAGCTAGTTAACAGTGGAGCTGCAGAGCTAGTTAACAGTGGAGCTGCAGAGCTAGTTAACAGTGAAGCTGCAGAGCAAGTTAACAGTGAAGCTGCAGAGCTAGTTAACAGTGGAGCTGCAGAGCTAGTTAACAGTGTAGCTGCAGAGCTAGTTAACAGTGTCTCCCTCTCCCTCCCTCCGTCCCCCCCACCTCTCTCTCTCCCCCTCTCCCTCTCTCTGCCTCTCTCTCAGTTTGCCTGCGAAGCTGATCAATGGTGGCATCGCTGGGCTGATCGGGGTCACCTGTGTCTTTCCAATCGACCTGGCCAAGACTCGCCTGCAGAACCAGCAGAATGGGTCCCGCCTCTACAGCAGCCTGTGAGTGACAGACACACACACACACACCCACACACACACACACATACGCACACACACACACACAGTGTCACAGACAGACTCAGCCCATCTGATAGATGGGATCATTTTTAGATGTTCTCTGCTTGTAAATCTCCTGGCGTTCCTTATCTGCTGCTTTCCTCACTAAGATTAACACTCAGACAGCTGCTCCCTGCCCCACGCTCTCACTCCTCTCTGACAGAGACACAGTCACTGTGAGGTACTGCTGGGATGTGAGGCACTGATGGCATAGACTGGGGAAGATGGATGCTGCCTGCCTGCCTGCCTGAATGAACAGGCTGAGCAAAGGGGTGAAATAAAAATGCACTCTTTGCACTCTCCTGGCAACCTTTTATAGCAGTACTACCACAGAGATAGCAAAAAAAATGAAATGCATAGTATAACCATGGGAAAACATGGGGGGGGAAACTGCACAAACCCCATGCAAACATCCCAAGCACAAACCCCATGCAAACATCCCAAGCACAAACCCCATGCAAACATCCCAAGCACAAACCCCATGCAAACATCCCAAGCACAAACCCCATGCAAACATCCCAAGCACAAACCCCATGCAAACATCCCAAGCAAACATCCCATGCAAACATCCCAAGCACAAACCCCATGCAAACATCCCAAGCAAACATCCCATGCAAA
>CM060264.1:32269268-32271768 GCA_030684275.1 Acipenser oxyrinchus oxyrinchus
CAAGGGGCAGGGGGCAGGGATCAGGGAGCAGGGAGCAGGGGAGCAGGGGGCAGGGGAGCAGGGGGCAGGGTTCCTTCAGTAGTAGTGTGGAATGAGCTCCCTGCAGGGTTACAGGAGGGAGCTGCATTGTTAGGTGCTTGTGCTCCAGTGTATTCTTAACAGCCTGTTTGTTTTGTGTGATGTAAATAGCGCTGACAGGTGCTGTGTGACTCAGGTCAAGGCAGCCTGGGAAATAAGGCCCAGTCGCCCTCTGCTGGCCATGGACGGTACAGCACTGTGCTCCAGTCTGTAGTATCTTTCCATTGTCTTGCGGGACTGCAGTAAAGCAAACAGGGCCAATATCAAACATCATGAGCATCCTAACCTCACTGCACTGGAAGAATCAGAGCCCAACCCCACTGCACTGGAACAACCACAGCCCTAACCCCACTGCACTGGAACAACCACAGCCCTAACCCCACTGCACTGGAACAACCACAGCCCTAACCCCACTGCACTGGAACAACCACAGCCCTAACCCCACTGCACTGGAACAACCACAGCCCTAACCCCACTGCACTGGAACAACCACAGCCCTAACCCCACTGCACTGGAGTTATTTTAATTTTGCATGTAGAACATGTGATTGATTTTTGGAATGAGTTTAAAAGCATAAAAAAGGACAAAAACCTGGCCTTGTTTTTGAGTGACTTTAAACCCTAGTGCATAGTATTGAAGGGGTTAAACATGTACAGATAGATAGAGAGATAGATAGATAGATAGACACAGACAGTCGGATAGTGTGTGTGTGTGTGTGTTGCCCCCCCTCCTCATACCCCTCCTTGTCTCTTCCAGAGGCTCAGAGGAAGTTGATGCCACAGGCCGTAAGCTCCGCCCCCCCCGGCACTGTTGCCACGGAGATAAAGAGGCCGCAGACCGCCATTCAGATCAGCAGGGAGCTGCTGAGGAGCAAGGGCATCGCGGGGCTCTACAAGGGCCTGGGGGCCACACTGGCCAGGTACAGAAAGAGCGCTGTCACACTGCACAATACACACTGCACACTGAACACTGCACACTGCACAATACACACTGCACACTGAACACTGCACACTGCACAATACACACTGCACAATACACACTGCACACCACACACTGCACAATGCACACTGCACAATACACACTGCACACTGAACACTGCACACTGCACAATACACACTGCACACTGAACACTGCACACTGCACAATACACACTGCACACTGCACACCTCACACTGCACACTGCACAATACACACTGCACAATACACACTGCACAATACACACTGCACACTGCACACTGCACATCTCACACTGCACACTGCACACTGCACACTGCACTGCAATACACACTGCACACTGCACACTGCACACTGCACACTGAACACTGCACACTGCACAATACACACTGCACACTGCACACTGCACAATACACACTGCACAGTGCACACTGCACACTGCACACTGCACAATACACACTGCACACTGCACAATACACACTGCACACTGCACAATACACACTGCACAATACACACTGCACACTGCACACTACACACTGCACAATACACACTGCACACTGCACACTGCACAATACACACTGCACAATACACACTGCACACTGCACACTGCACAATACACACTGCACAATACACACTGCACACCACACACTGCACAATACACACTGCACACTGCACACTCACACTGCACACTGCACAATACACACTGCACACCTCACACTGCACACTGCACAATACACACTGCACAATACACACTGCACACTACACACTGCACAATACACACTGCACACCGCACAATACACACTACATAATACACACTGCACACTACACACTGCACACTGCACAATGCACACTGCACACTGCACACTGCACACTGCACAATGCACACTGCACAATACACACTGCACACCTCACACTGCACAATACACACTGCACAATACACACTGCACACTGCACACTGCACACTGCACAATACACACTGCACACTGCACACCTCACACTGCACACCACACAATGCACATCTCACACTGCACACTGCACACTGCACACTGCACACTGCACACTGCACACCTCACACTGCACACTGCACAATACACACTGCACACTGCACACTGCACACTGCACAATACACACTGCACACTGCACACCGCACACTGCACACTGCACAATACACACTGCACACTGCACACTGCACAATACACACTGCACACTGCACACCTCACACTGCACACTGCACAATACACACTGCACAATACACACTGCACACCACACACTGCACATCTCACACTGCACAATACACACTGCACGCTGCACACTGCACACTGCACACTACACACTGCACACTGCACAATGCACACTGCACAATACACACTGCACACCTCACACTGCACAATACACACTGCACAATGCACACTGCACGCCGCACACTGCATAACTCACACTGCACAATACACACTGCACACCTCACACT
>CM060264.1:32274268-32305718 GCA_030684275.1 Acipenser oxyrinchus oxyrinchus
GTGACTTGACGAGCAGGGGTTGGGGTTGGGGCACAGTTCAGTGTCACTGTGCATCACAGTCCCTTGTCTTGACGAGCAGGGGTTGGGGTTGGGGCACAGTTCAGTGTCACTGTGCATCACAGTCCCTTGCTACCCTCACTAGACCCCACTGTGCCCCCGGTCTACCTGTGTACTCGTCAAGTGACTTTTGAGCACAAGCACTTCAAAAACAATCAAGGTTTTCAGCCAAAGGCAATTTGTAGCCAGCTGGCAAACTACTTACCAGTTATAGTGATTTGCGGGTGAAAGCTGTAAGAAGCTAAGTGAAGGTGTTCAGTGCACTGAAGCCACTGCTCACTACAAACCCCTGTCTGCTTGACTCAGACTCTTACAGCTGTACCTTGAGAATTCGTACACAGTTTTTGAAGTTCTGGATCTAGTCCAGTTTACCAGAGTGACTGTACGACGCATACCTGCAGGGGGCAGTGCAGTGTAGACACTGGACCATTGTGTCGGGGCGATGCAGTCTGAAGAGCGAGTCGCTCCAATAGGTGAAAGAAGAAGCACAAGGTGTGTGTGAGTGTGTGTGTGTGTGTGTGTGTGAGTGTGATAGCGTGTGCGTGTGAGTGTGTGCGTGGATTCCCAGGGTATTTTACATTAGCACAACTATCCCACAAACTTCTTTCATTGCCATAAAGACTCTATGCTGTGTATATGCATGTAGTTGTGTGTGTGTGCCTGTGTGTATTTGTGAGTGATGGTAAATTGATGCTTCTCAGCACAAGGTGTGTCTCTGCTGTGGAGCGGAGCAGTGCCTGTGGGCTTGTCTTTGTATCCACTGGGAGAGTGTGCTGAGCATTGACACGCACTGCAGCGTGTGCACAGAAAGCACACATAGCACATACAGTCCAGCGTCCAGGCCTCGATTGGGATGTGCAATGAGATGTGTATAGATCTAATAATGCCAGTGATTATATAGTAATTAGCACTGTGTGTGGTACTGCTGGTATTAGCAAATCCAAAGCTGTTTATTGATCTGCACATAGACGTGTATTGCAGTAGAATGTGAAACGCACATATTGAATGTTGTGTTGTTTTATTTTTTTTAAGAACTTTAACGTTGCTTCCCAGTTTTGGGGCTCGTTCAGCACGCTGTAACCCAGCAATGTGACCGAGGAAAGGGAAGCGAAGGGATATTCTGAAGTCGAGCGCAAACCTCTTTCTTTTATCTTCTGTTTCTTCGAAGGTGTCAGTTTGAGAAGGAGCGTTGTGTGCACAGTGAAGTTTCGATTTGCTAAAGCCCCGATCAGCCATGCTGCTGCTAACACAATCGCAGAGCTTGTAACTTTTCATGTGTTAGGGTCTCTTAGAAAAGTTCACGACTGTCTCTTTGCAGTTTTTTCCCCATGCTAATACTATGCATTCACCATAAACATGGCTTGTGTCATCACCACTTAGAAACGTTTCCCTCAGTGTAAGCAGTGACAGCATGGCAAAGCACAGGCAAGCATTCGAACATAAGAACGTTTACTAACGAGAGAATGCCCATCAATGTTTGGCCGATTGCAAGTAATTGATGGATCTCAAAACTTTGTCAAGTCGGGTCTTAAAGGACCCCAGTGATTCAGCATCAACAGCATGGCTAGGTAACCCATTCCATCCCCTCCCCACTCTCTGTGTGAAGAAGAGTCTCCTTCAGCAACATGACTAGGTAACCCATTCCATCCCCTCCCCACTCTCTGTGTGAAGAAGAGTCTCCTTCAGCAACATGACTAGGTAACCCATTCCATCCCCTCCCCACTCTCTGTGTGAAGAAGAGTCTCCTTCAGCAACATGACTAGGTAACCCATTCCATCTCCTCCCCACTCTCTGTGTGAAGAAGAGTCTCCTTCAGCAACATGACTAGGTAACCCATTCCATCCCCTCACCACTCTCTGTGTGAAGAAGAGTCTCCTTCAGCAACATGACTAGGTAACCCATTCCATCCCCTCCCCACTCTCTGTGTGAAGAAGAGTCTCCTTCAGCAACATGACTAGGTAACCCATTCCATCTCCTCCCCACTCTCTGTGTGAAGAAGAGTCTCCTTCAGCAACATGACTAGGTAACCCATTCCATCCCCTCACCACTATCTGTGTGAAGAAGAGTCTCCTTCAGCAACATGACTAGGTAACCCATTCCATCTCCTCCCCACTCTCTGTGTGAAGAAGAGTCTCCTTCAACAACATGACTAGGTAACCCATTCCATCCCCTCCCCACTCTCTGTGTGAAGAAGAGTCTCCTTCAACAACATGACTAGGTAACCCATTCCATCCCCTCCCCACTCTCTGTGTGAAGAAGAGTCTCCTTCCCTCTGTCCTAGAGAGGTATGGTAAACCAAACAGAACATAACATGGCAAACCAGGATGAACTGTGGTGAATGCAAAGCACAACCATGGGGTGAATACTGCAAAATGACTGTGCAGATTTACTGTGGTGAACTTTCATCAGGGGCAGCGGATTGCCGTCCGAAACGGCTGCTGCGTGTTCCGCCCCCTTGAGGCTCTGCTGTGTAACTACACCCTGCACCTCCATCATGTATACTCCAGCCCCTACTCATTCCTGTCCCTATAATGCTGTCATCGTACCTCTTATTGATTATTGAGTATTGATTGCTAGTATGTGATGTTGTGTTGCCCACGACCTGACTCTAATCACAAGGCGGGCGCTTCTCCTGTCTGTTCATACCAGTGTGGCGCCCCCTAGCTGCTCTTGTGTCCCGCGCGTTATTACTGTGTAATCGGGGGTTATCTCTCTGACTTTACAATAAACGTGTGAATTATGAACACCAGCATTGCGTCGCTCTGTTTTATTTGCAGTGAAATGCAGACGGTCGATGGTCGAGTTTCTTTTTCGGACACACAGTGCAGTAAAGTCCTTGAACCCCGATTATCAGAACCCTGCTGTTACCCCTGCCCTGTTGTGCTGTGCTCCTCTACACTAGCCAGCACAGTACAGCACAGGCCTGGCAGAGGTGGAAGGGGTTGTGTCCTGTCTTTAGGAATGTGGTGAGATGTGTTTAATAACAGCACTGTCACTGTGGGTGGCACCAAAACACAGACAGTCAGACAGAAACAAGGACAGTCAGAGACTGTGGGAGCTTCAAATGCTGCAGCCTGGACTTCTCAGCAAAGAACCCAACAGAGAGGAGCCGGGCAGACAAGAGAGTAGCAAACCACAAGCAAGCCTCGAGATCAACTCAAAGAGGATTCGTTACGAACACAGGAACACGAGGTGCAGTTTGGGAAATGCATGGGGTCACCAAGGGAAAAGCAAATGTACCGTGGAGAACATTACAACTGCAGCCATCAGTGTGATTAATAATCCATCAGTGTGATTAATAATGCATCAGTGTGATTAATAATCCATCTGTGTGATTAATAATCCATCAGTGTGATTAATAATGCATCAGTGTGATTAATAATCCCGAGAGACTCTGTGAACAGGACCCAGCCGCCTTAGGGTGACAAAAAGCTGAGACTCACTTTATATATGCTGGGACTCTGTCTCTCTGTCTCTCTCTCTCTCTCTCTCTCTCTCTCTCTCTCTCTCCATATCTCCCTGGTAGCTGTCACACATTAATTAATTTTTTTAAACATTAAACTCAACGTGATTGAGGGCCTCTGCAGCTTTAAAAGCGGTCCGCGCCACCTTCTTTTTCTAAGGGTGCTCCTCCCCAGTCTCCACTGTGTAACACTGGATAACCAGCACCAGCATCCCAGACTGTTATGCACATAACATTGCAGCTAGCTGGCAAACCACACCCCCTCACAACAAGAAGAGAATGGTACACCCTGACAGCCTCTTCTCCAACCTCGTACACACACACACCCCCCCAGAAACAAATGGTACATCCCTAGAACCTACCTTAGAGTCTCCTTCAAACAACCTGTGCCTGCAATAAGACTTCCACCTTTTTTCACTGCTGACTCACCACCCCCCCCCCTTCTCCACCATTCACTGGTACATCCCAGCCCTCCTCCTCCTTCCTCCCATTGCCCTCCATCCTTCCTCTCCTTCTCCTTGACGTGATACTCCAGCAGCATCCCTCCTTCATTCTTCTCTCTGCTCTGGAGCGCAGGCAGCCGAGAGAACCACAGGACCCCGCAAAGGGAGAGAGAGCGAGACCACAGACAGCAGGTAACAGATTTCCCTTTCTCTGATTAGCTTAGCTCCACTCCTGTGCTTTCTGTTTGCTGTGCTGCGCTGCGCAGACTGCAGCTGAGAGAGAGAGAGCAGGTGACAGGCAGGCTCCTCCGAGTGCGTCTCTTTTATTCGGTTTGGCTCTCTCTTGGCATGGCCAGGGCACTGAGTGCTACGCTGCACATTGGCCCTGGCTGCTGGACACTGTGTGGTGGGGCTGGGCCTCAGTAGGCCCGATCCTGGAGCCTGGTGCTGTGGTAGACCTGCAGAGTGGAGGCTGAATCCCCCCTCCTCTCCCTTTCCTCCCCTCCCCTCCCTCGTCCCTCTACCACAGGGCTGTTTAGTGCTTGCGGACCATATTCTAGATGGCCTTTGCCTAAAGCCATTTTGTTTTTTCAAGGATAGCACAACTTGCCATCTGTTTGCTTGTCTAGCTTTCCACTTCATCAGTGCTACAGGGTGTAACCCTTAAGTTTACCATGCTAGACAAGTTTACCACAGTGTTTTCCCATGGTTATATCATGCATTCCCCATAGTTTAACATGGTTTACCATACGTGCTTTACCAAACCTCTCTGGGCTTCACAATGCTTACCTGTGCTTTACCACGCTTTCGCTGTGCTTTATTACACTTTGCGGTGCTTTTACTGCAGTGAATCGTTTTATAAGGGATGAGGCTTCTGTTAAACGCCTGTCTGTGCTCCTTGTTTTATCTGAAGGAGTATCTCTAACAGAGAGAGCAGCAGCAGTGTGGACAGGAAGATCACAACACAGCCATGGATTCCAGAGCGAAGCCCAGCAACGCCAAGACAGACTCCAAACCCGCCGCCAAGGGGCCAGAGAAAACAGCGACGCCAAGCGCAGCGAAGAAGGAGGAAGCCTGGCCAGCGGAACCAGCCTCCCTCCCCAGGAAACAGCCCTCCCAGCCCCCCGCAGAGCCCAAGCCTGCCCCTGCTCACACCGCCACGGCTCCAGAGAGCTCAGACAAGCCGGAGGAACCCGACCGCGCCGGAGGGGAGGGGGAGCCAGCAGGGGGCAGCGATACCTTCGAGACCCTCAAACCCTTCCTCCTGGGAGGGGCCGTCATGGCTGCTGTCGCCGCCGTCATTGTGGGAGCCGTGCTGCTGGCACGCAAGAAATGAAGAGGGACAGACGGCTTCTCTCTCTGTAAATGTATAGAATACCGTGACGAGAGTATTAATAATCGAGTAATATAGAGCAATGCATTCGATAAATTAAACACACACACACACGCACGCATGCATGGACCCAGATTGGTGTTGTTGGTTATTTTCAAAGTCATTTCTGAAATCTGCAATCTGCTGCAGACAGGTCCTGCGCTCACTGATTCGATCCTCTAGATATGTAAACCGGCTTCTGAAAATCCATCGAGGAACCCCCTGGCCTCCATTTTGAGTCGGACTCAACTGTGTAAACCGTCACGACACATGCCACACAGCATTCAGGCAGACAGACAGACAGACAGGCAGACAGAGAGACAGACAGAGAGACAGACAGGCAGACAGACAGACAGGCAGGCAGACAGACAGGCAGGCAGGCAGGCAGAGAGACAGACAGGCAGGCAGGCAGGCAGACAGACAGACAGACAGGCAGACAGACAGACAGGCAGGCAGACAGACAGACAGGCAGGCAGGCAGGCAGACAGACAGACAGACAGGCAGACAGGCAGGCAGACAGACAGACAGACAGGCAGACAGGCAGACAGACAGACAGACAGACAGACAGGCAGGCAGAGAGACAGACAGGCAGACAGGCAGGCAGACAGAAAGACAGACAGGCAGACAGGCAGGCAGACAGGCAGGCAGACAGGCAGGCAGACAGGCAGGCAGACAGGCAGACAGACAGACAGACAGACAGACAGACAGGCAGACAGGCAGGCAGGCAGGCAGACAGGCAGGCAGACAGGCAGACAGGCAGGCAGGCAGGCAGACAGAGAGACAGACAGGCAGGCAGGCAGACAGACAGGCAGACAGGCAGACAGACAGACAGGCAGGCAGGCAGGCAGGCAGGCAGGCAGACAGACAGACAGGCAGGCAGGCAGGCAGGAGACAGACAGGCAGGCAGGCAGGCAGGCAGGCAGGCAGACAGGACAGGCAGGCAGGCAGGCAGGCAGGCAGGCAGGCAGGCAGGCAGGCAGGCAGACAGCAGGCAGGCAGACAGACAGGCAGGCAGACAGGCAGGCAGGCAGACAGACAGGCAGGCCAAAAAAGCGTCTTCAAATTTCAGTGTTAAAAACCCTGAGTTACTAAACAGATGCAATAATGGAAGAGTAACAATGTACTGAGGAATGCGCTGGTCTGGTTGACTCAGCCCTCCTGTCTCCTCCCTCTGTGCATTAAGGAATTCGGTTCAGGATTAAAGTTAGTCAGGCTTAGGGTTCGGGTTGAGCTCCGGGTAGGGACTGCGCTGTGTGCTGAACTATAGAGTCCAGGAGCCAACATGACAGAGACACAGTTGCATTATCTTCACTGCTCTGAAAGCATTGGGATTGGAGGGAACTGATCCCCTGAGATACCAAGATTCTGGGGCTCACAACACCCCTAAATTATTACCCCTGACCTATAACCACAGACCGGAGGCCACTGTGTCATGAGGACGAATCAAATCGAGTTCGAATCATCAGTGACGATTGGCTCCCCTGAACACGTGTGTCCAGGGTGGTCCCGCCCCTTTTTCAAAACCGCTGTCCAATCACGCACTCCCTGTTCGTTCCGGCACTTTGCATGGTTTTGCCACACCCCTTAGTCTCCTTTTCATTCCTAATAATAATAATAATAATAATAATAATAATAATAATAATAATAATAATAATAATAACAGTAAATTGTCATACAAAATAAAAAGAAGCGTATAAATGCAATAAAGCGAGTAGGAAACAACCTTAGATGCTAAATATGAGTGATATTATATCTTATAGCTTTGTAGCTCACACCATGCCCGTGAATGTTTTAATTTGTATTTAAATGAATGAATGAATGAATCTGCACACACTGGCTGCCTCTCCTTGACCCGCTTGATCGCTGTGTTACTTCCCATAGTGTTACTTTAACTATCATCCAGACTGCATTGAGTTTCCAGGGAGGTAGCGGTCCATAATCAGACATGACTTCAATACACTTCGATACGCTCCGTCAGAAATGAGCTGCATCTCGCATTAGAGACTAAAACTAGAAGAAACCAAGTTGGGGATACAAGCGTTTGAGCGAGTGAGGGGCTTCCCACCGCCCGGTCCTGGGGACCCCCTGAGGCTGCTGGTTTGCTCTCGATTACTCAACTAGACCCTTCATTGAACTGATGCTTAATTAGAAATAGTTTTCAAGTTAGCTATAACATGTTATATAAGTAACTTGAACTCTGCAACTTTTTAGGAGCTGAGAACAATTAAAAAGGTCGAATTAAGCAGTAAAGTAACTGAGAGCGCAGTTGGAATGAAAACCAGCTGACACTTCTGAAATAAAACCAGCCCCTAGATGGCCAAGCCCCACTTTCTGGGGGGAATCTGAACTCTTGAGCACCGCGTGCTCGTTTACAATATTAATCCTCAGTGTTTGTGCACCAGAAATAAGCTCATCTCTGCACACTAAGGTTCTGTGAATAGAGTGCAGCTTTACAGGCGCTTGCTACCCTGAAGCGATCAGTGTTAGCACGGTTCTAATCGGCCTGTACACTTAGAAGTGTTGCAGCTGTCTATTGAGTATGTATCTATAAAACAGGGTCTGCTTATCCTGTGTGGATAACGACTGCATAACGAAGCAGCCAGGAGCGATGCCTGCAGGCTCCCCAGTGCTGTGCCGTTATTCTGAGCAGAGGTGCCTGCACGCACCGCCGTCTCAAAGAGCTTTAGCGCAGGAGCTGGTCAAACAGTATTCTGTTTAGATGGACAAATTTCCTTTTTCATGTCTATAGTATGCATTTACCATAGTTTGCCATGCTTTTTTTAAAAATATGCCTTACTGTACCTCTCTGTGCTTTACAATGCTTACCTATGCTTTATTACACTGTGTTATGCTTTTACGATGGGGAACCTTTATATTAGCGAGATACAGTCCTCTCTACACACTGTATGTAGGACATGCTGGTGTCTGTCCGTCCGTGTGCGTGTGCGTGTGCGTGTGTGTTCCTTAATTCACTCTGCACATTCAGATGTATTGTTTACTGTCCCTTAAGTGAGTTGTCACTGAGGCGTGTGAATAAAAAGACATATTTCTTCGCAGAGTTGAGTGGTTTCGTCTTCTTTTCCTCTGAATGCTCACAGCGCACTGACGGGTCTAGTTTATAAAGAAGGTCATTAGCTGTAATACACTGACAGTTAGAACCGGCTCAGAAATACTGCCACGCTCTTCTCTGTGCATGCATTAAAAGCTGTTGACGGCCAGGCATTGGGATAAACAGCTGTTATTAATACTGGACACGGGTCCCACACATTGCAGCGCAGCACAGCAAGCATGCTAAATGCACAGTGAAAGTGAGCCAGCAGATCAGCCTCACAAACAGATCCCGTGCAGAACACACTATGATCTCGATATATCTGATTGGGTGGGAGCCACAATGACGCTTGGCATTCCCGGATCTGGTCCAATGAAGCGCAGTGTTACTGCAGGTTGGGGGCGTTATTTTCTCGACCAATGGAGCGGCGTTTTGTTGCGTTCCCGGAGCCCTTATTGCACTTCCGCTGCGGCTGGCGGCCCTTTTCCGCTCCGCATTGACTGAAAGAGTGCACGCGCTCTCCCTAACACTGCAAAGTAAGTGATTTAAATATATATAAATATAAATATATATGTGGGTTAAAATGTACAGGGCGAGCGGGAGAGGAGGTCAGTAAACACCGTGCACACACACACACACACACACATGCACACGCCCCGGGTTTGAGAGCCGAGGCGTTGTTTGTTTTAAACGTGTTCGTGCTGCGGTTCCGTCTGTGGGACCCGAGCGCACATGGACCGGGCCTTCGTGCAGCCCCGTCTCTCACTGCGGCTCCACCTTTCATCGGGAGACGCGCTTCGTGTGCGCGACGACATGCAGCGTTTCTGTGTTGCTTGCAATCCGCGCGACCGTCACGCGGATTTAGTTTTATTTGAGTTTATTTATAATCCGCCTTTCTTTGCAAGCAGTGCACGTTTCAGCATCGTGCTCGTCTGTGCATGCAAGTCAAACGGAGTAAACGCGAGCTGGCGGATGTTTAATTCCGTCGCTGTGTGTGTGTAATGTAATAGAGAGATCTCTATATCTATCTATGAAAAAAATAGAATATGAAAAGTGAATTATATTCTGAACTCGGTATTTTAGTAACTGGCCGATTCTAATGCAGTGGTATTGTGTGTGTGTGTGTTTGATCTGTATCTGCACCACTACATAGGCGTCTGTTTAAAATCCAGCCGCGCTTCTCGCATTGAAAGGTACTCGTCTCTGTAAGTAAGAACTGGACACAATGTCATTTCTGGTAGCATTGGAGAACTATATACACCAATCTACAACACGACGTCTGCAAGGACAATAACACGCTCCACAGTCTTCAGATGTGCAGGATCTGTCCACCCCAATGCCGGGTTTCACTGACGTTGCTTCAGATAAAGCAGTCCCGAGATCGGTGCTACCTGGGGTCTGTGTTTTGAACCCTTGTCCTTGCTGTGCTCACTCGCTTCTCTGTCCCGCAGGATGCGTTACGTAGCTGCTTATCTCCTGGCTGTCCTGGGCGGCAAAGACGCCCCCAAATCCGGAGACCTGAAGAAGATCCTGGAGAGCGTGGGCATCGAGGCGGATGATGTGCGCATGGACAAGGTGGGCAGGACCGGCGCCGTTTAGTTTGGGGATTTCAGTTCATTCACTTTGGGCAGGGCAGGGCAGGGCCAGGCCAGCAGAGCAGCACCAGTACAGAGAGACCCGAGTGGACCATATTCAATACAACAATAATAAAATGTGTTTGGGGTGTGGAGAGTGGGGGCTGAGCTGACAGGAGCGTGTGTTTGGGGTGTGGAAGGTGGGCTCTGGGGGCTGAGCTGACAGGAGCGTGTGTTTGGGGTGTGGAGGGTGGGCTCTGGGGGCTGAGCTGACAGGAGCGTGTGTTTGGGGTGTGGAGGGTGGGGGCTGAGCTGACAGGAGCGTGTGTTTGGGGTGTGGAAGGTGGGCTCTGGGGGCTGAGCTGACAGGAGTGTGTGTTTGGGGTGTGGAAGGTGGGTTCTGGAGGCTGAGCTGACAGGAGCGTGTGTTTGGGGTGTGGAAGGTGGGCTCTGGGGGCTGAGCTGACAGGAGAGTGTGTTTGGGGTGTGGAAGGCGTGGGGCTGAGCTGACAGGAGCGTGTGTTTGGGGTGTGGAAGGTGGGTTCTGGAGGCTGAGCTGACAGGAGCGTGTGTTTGGGGTGTGGAAGGTGGGCTCTGGAGGCTGAGCTGACAGGAGCGTGTGTTTGGGGTGTGGAAGGTGGGCTCTGGGGGCTGAGCTGACAGGAGCGTGTGTTTGGGGTGTGGAGGGTGGGCTCTGGAGGCTGAGCTGACAGGAGCGTGTGTTTGGGGTGTGGAAGGTGGGCTCTGGGGCTGAGCTGACAGGGCGTGTGTTTGGGGTGTGGAGGGTGGGCTCTGGGGGCTGAGCTGACAGGAGCGTGTGTTTGGGGTGTGGAGGGTGGGCTCTGGGGGCTGAGCTGACAGGAGCGTGTGTTTGGGGTGTGGAAGGTGGGCTCTGGGGGCTGAGCTGACAGGAGCGTGTGTTTGGGGTGTGGAGGGTGGAGCTGAGCTGACAGGAGCGTGTGTTTGGGGTGTGGAAGGTGGGCTCTGGGGGCTGAGCTGACAGGAGCGTGTGTTTGGGGTGTGGAGGGTGGGGGCTGAGCTGACAGGAGCGTGTGTTTGGTTGGGGTGTCCTGGGATTGGGGTGTGGAGGGTGGGCTCTGGGGGCTGAGCTGACAGGAGTGTGTGTTTGGGGTGTGGAAGGTGGGTGCTGAGCTGACAGGAGCGTGTGTTTGGTTGGGGTGTCCTGGGATTGGAGTGTGGAAGGTGGGCTCTGGGGGCTGAGCTGACAGGAGCGTGTGTTTTGGGTTTCAGGTGATCCTTGAGCTGACTGGGAAGAAGGTGGAAGATGTCATTGCCCGGGTAGTCTGAGGAACCAGCTGCTACATCTGGGGCTGAGCTGACTAGGAGCGCTGAAAGGGGCTGCCTAGAAGGCGTGCTATTTAGGCTGGAAGCATGTCTAGGTCTGTACTGGAGTGTAGACTCGAGTTACTCAGTGCCTTCCTGGTTAAGTGCTCCTGGGTCTTAGGCAGTGTTTGTGGTAATGGTGAAGGTCAGTCTCGCAGGGCTGAGCTGACAGGGAGGCGTGTGTTTGGGGTGTGGAAGGTGGGCTCAGGCTGAGCTGACGAGTGTGTGTTGGCGTGTGGAGGGTGGGCATCTGGGGCTGAGCTGACAGGAGCGTGTGTTTGGGGTGCGCAGGGTGGGCTCTGGGGCTGAGCTGACAGGTGCTGGGCAAGTGGGCAGCTGAAAGGATGTTTGGGGTGGAAGGTGGGCTCTGGGGCTGAGCTGACAGGAGCGTGTGTTTGGGGTGTGGAGGGTGGGGCTGAGCTGACAGGAGCGTGTGTTTGGGGTGTGGAAGGTGGGCTCTGGGGGCTGAGCTGACAGGAGTGTGTGTTTGGGGTGTGGAGGTGAGCGCTGGGCTGGTTGCAGGGTGTGATTGGGGTGTGGAAGGTGGGCTCTGGAGCTGAGCTGACGGGCGTGTGTTTGGGGTGTGGAAGGTGGGCTCTGGGGGCTGAGCTGACAGGAGCGTGTGTTTGGGGTGTGGAAGGTGGGCTCTGGGGGCTGAGCTGACAGGAGGCGTGTGTTTGGAGGTGGTGGAAGGTGGGCTCTGGAGGCTGAGCTGACAGGAGGCGTGTGTTTGGGGGTGTGGAAGGTGGGCTCTGGAGGCTGAGCTGACAGGAGGCGTGTGTTTGGGGTGTGGAAGGTGGGCTCTGGGGGCTGAGCTGACAGGAGCGTGTGTTTGGGGTGTGGAGGGTGGGCTCTGGAGGCTGAGCTGACAGGAGGCGTGTGTTTGGGGTGTGGAAGGTGGGCTCTGGGGCTGAGCTGACAGGGCGTGTGTTTGGGGTGTGGAGGGTGGGCTCTGGGGGCTGAGCTGACAGGAGGCGTGTGTTTGGGGTGTGGAGGGTGGGCTCTGGGGCTGAGCTGACAGGAGGCGTGTGTTTGGGGTGTGGAAGGTGGGCTCTGGGGGCTGAGCTGACAGGAGCGTGTGTTTGGGGTGTGGAGGGTGGGGGCTGAGCTGACAGGAGGCGTGTTTGGTGGGGTGTCCTGGGATTGGAGTGTGGAAGGTGGGCTCTGGGGGCTGAGCTGACAGGAGCGTGTGTTTGGGGTGTGGAGGTGGGAGCTGAGCTGACAGGAGCGTGTGTTTGGGGTGTCGGAAGGTGGGCTCTGGGGCTGAGCTGACAGGAGCGTGTGTTTGGGGTGTGGAAGGTGCTGGGGGCTGAGCTGACAGGAGCGTGTGTTTGGTGGGGTGTCCTGGGATTGGGTGTGGAAGGTGGGCTCTGGGGCTGAGCTGACAGGAGCGTGTGTTTGGGGTGTGGAAGGTGGGGGCTGAGCTGACAGGAGCGTGTGTTTGGTTGGGGTGTCCTGGGATTGGAGTGTGGAAGGTGGGCTCTGGGGGCTGAGCTGACAGGAGCGTGTGTTTGGTTGGGGTGTCCTGGGATTGGAGTGTGGAAGGTGGGCTCTGGGGGCTGAGCTGACAGGAGCGTGTGTTTTGGGTTTCAGGTGATCAACGAGCTGTCTGGGAAGAAGGTGGAAGATGTCATTGCCCAGGGTGAGTCTGAGGAACCAGCTGCTACATCTTGTGGGAGTTTCAGAGCTAAATTTCAGAAGCACTGAAAGAAACTTCCTAAATAGACATCTATTTAGACTAGAAGCCATTCTCAGTGTCTTCACTGGAAGTCTTTCTCAGCATCTTCAATATTTACTCAGTTTGCCATTCCTGAAGTTTCTTACAGTACTTCTGAAAATCTGTAGAACGTTGTATTGTATGTAATGATGAAGCAGACTCACTTCATTGCAGGGAATGGGAAGTGACCTCAGTGCTGGCGTGTGCATGTTTACACTGAGGATTGTCTGTAGCAGTGCTTCCCAGGCCTGGGGGACTCCCTGTGTCTGCTGGTGTCCATTCCAACTGACCTCTCGATTACTCCACCAGACCCTCGATTAGATTCCAACTGACCTCTCGATTACTCCACCAGACCCTCGATTAGATTCCAACTGACCTCTCGATTACTCAACCAGACCCTCGATTAGATTCCAACTGACCTCTCGATTACTCAACCAGACCCTCGATTAGATTCCAACTGACCTCTCGATTACTCAACCAGACCCTCGATTAGACTTTTGTAATTGTTTTCAGCTCTTAAACAGTTGCAAATTTCAGGTTAGCAAAAACATTTTATAAAATAAACTTGAACTCTGCAGCTGTTTAGGTGCTGAAAACAATTTAAAGGCCTAATTTAAGCAAATGATCAGTTCAATGCAGGGCACAGTTCAGCAACTGAGAGCTCATTTGGAATGAAAAGCAGCAGCCTCGGGGGGTCCCCAGGACCAGGACAGGGGGTCCCCAGGACCAGGACAGGGGGTCCCCAGGACCAGGACTGGGAATCCCTGGTCTGTGGGAGCGGTGCTGGGTGCACTGTCTGACTGGCTGTGTTTGTGTTTGCAGGCTACAGCAAGCTGGCCAGTGTTCCAGCAGGTGGCGCTGCTGTTGCAGTGGCGAGTTCAGGAGCAGCAGCAGGAAGTGGTGGTGCAGCCCCTGCTAAAGGTGAGTCCTCTCTTCCCTCCCTCTCTCCCATCAGCAGATACTGCCAGTCCATTAAGTGACTGGCTCTCGAATGATAGTTTTGTGATTGCCTGCTCTTTCCAGCCCAGATTTTAGTTTTGCTCATTTAACGTCCAATGAATTTCTCTCTCAATATAAATACAATCATTAAATAACCCGTTCAAAACAGTTTCAGTGTCTTGTACTTGGAGCGTTGAAGCTGCAATAGCAGTTGTGATCAGCAGGTGGCAGCGTCGGAGCCTCACATTGCAGTTGGGATTTGACGTCTTCTGTTTTCTGTCTTTCCCAGTTGAGGAGAAGAAGGAAGAGAAGAAGGATGAATCGGAGGAGTCTGATGACGATATGGGATTCGGTCTCTTTGATTAAACAGCTGCGTGTCTGTATCCAATAAAAAATGTTTTCCGCAGACAGCCTCCTCGTTTTTAGTCCGATTCTTCTTTTCTGCAGTGACTCCTGTGTCTTGTTCCTCTCCGGATCAGTTCTAGTCCTTGGTTTTTAAACTGCCAGTCCTAAACATTGCACACCTAATTTTAATTTCTTCTAACCCCAAGAAACCACTGCCTGCCTACCTCCCTCCCAGTCCCTCGGCTCTAACAACTAGACTACTCCCATCTACACTCTGGAGCCACTCCGCCCCCTCCCTCACTCCCAGTCCCTCGCCTCTAACCTCTGGAGCCACACCGTCCCCTCCCTCACTCCCAGTCCCTCGCCTCTAACCTCTGGAGCCACACCGGCCCCTCCCTCACTCCCAGTCCCTCGCCTCTAACCTCTGGAGCCACACTGCCCCCTCCCTCACTCCCAGTCCCTCGCCTCTAACCTCTGGAGCCACACCGCCCCCTCCCTCACTCCCAGTCCCTCGCCTCTAACCTCTGGAGCCACACCGTCCCCTCCCTCACTCCCAGTCCCTGCCTCTAACCTCTGGAGCCACACCGCCCCTCCCTCACTCCCAGTCCTCGCCTCTAACCTCTGAACATTTCTGTTTCCTCTAGCTCTCACCCTTCAGCTCGTATTCAAGTGTGGCTCCCGAGTCTCTATTCTAAGACTTGACATTTCAAAAAGCTCAGCGGGGTCGTGTGACAGGTCTGTGAAGAGCAGGGAGTGAGCTAGCTGTCGAACACGGGTCACAGTGCCACAGCTGTGCCCATTCATTCACTCTGCTGTACAGGGTCAAGATGCGCTAGTTCAGTGCGTTCAGAAACACTACGCGATCGCGCAAGAACAAAACTGCATCGTAGTATGGTCGTCTGCTACAGCAGTTATCAGGATCTGTGATCGTGGAGCCTGGTTAATCTGCACGGCATTGAGAGTTTCAGAGTGAAAGTGTATTGCAGTATTCCATGTGTCGAGAGAGGTGATAATCCAGTTGTAATTAAACTTGTTTAGCACAAGTCGGGGATGTCTGGAGGTGACTGACACCCTGACGTTTGTACGTCGGGCACGGTCTGTTCAGTGGAGGCTAGCGCTGCTGTGAGCCTCAGTTTCTGTGTCAATAACAACAGGACACCGCTGTATGGGAGCGCTTGGTATCCATGCTGCCTTGCACTGTAATGAGACTGACAGTGCTGTACAAATGCGCAAATAGGTGTGTGTAGGTGGGTGCTTGTGTTTCAACACAGGCTGCTAGATCTACACTCGCATAGCTGTGTGCTGGGCTTTATCAGTCACCACACTGTGGTACAGAATACAAAGGCGAGGGGGCGGAAATGAATTTCTAGTATTGCCCTGTTTGTGATTTTTATTTTCTGTTTCATTGACCTCCGTAAAAGTTGGGGAATCGGCAAGAAACCTGACCGTGGAGAGAAGTCTTCCGTTTCTGTGTAGGGAAAGAGTCCTGGGTGATTCTCCAAACCGGAGCAAGGGAGCTGTTTGATAACCCTGCAATCTCATTCTTGAACTGTGAGAGAACTGTGTTTGTTTTTGTTTTTTTGTTAATGGCACCCCCGGGGGAATTGGGGGGTGTTCAGAACAAAGTTATACTGACCCGTTCGCAGAGAGACGTGGTGGACAGCAGGTCGAACCGGACAGGTCAGTGCTGGCTGGACTCGGGGTCAATCACAATTATAATTCCTAATTCATTACCATTCTAATTGTAATGACAGCATCACGATTATAACAATGCTGCTGGAATTGGAATTAAAGAATTAGAATCAAGCCCCGGTCTGCCTGCTGCTCGCGAGGGAATCTGAGTGGTAATATAATACACACCACAGCAGTTAAGAGAGATTGCGTCCAGCGTTTCTCAAAATCCTAAACCCGGGACTGACGCTCACTTGTGAATTGTCAAGCCGAATTCCAGATCATAAGTCACCCCCACCCCTCAAACAAAACAACTTCGCCGGTTTTCCCCGAAATGCACAGAGGGATCAGTACAGTATTAGTTTATATCCCTGAACCTTTGGAGGAGTAGGCGAGATGCGGGCGCTGATTGGTGCAGAGCGGAGTCCGCCACGCCTATAGGGGCGTGGTTTGTGGTAGGCACCGCCCCCGGGGCTTGAGCGACAGCGAGGTCTGAGGTTTGAAACCAGCAGGCAGGTCAGAGAGCGTGAGGTTCGAGGGAGCTGGACCAGCCGCACTCACGATTAAGTACTAGCCGAGACAGAAGCTTTAGTCCTTATTATTATTATTATTATTATTATTATTATTATTATTATTATTATTATTATTATCGATTTGAGAGTTTTCGGTTTCGTAGACTGTATTTTGGAAATGTGAGCCGCGCCGGTGTTGTAGGTGTGAGCCCGGGCTGCCTGTGCTTTCAGTCTTCCTGCGATTGCTGCTGCTGCTGCTTCTTTTGGTTTTTGTATCTTTGCTTTTGTTTTGCGTTTCCCGTATCCGTTGTAAACGCACGCCACTCGTGTGTGTTTTTGGCTGGGTGGGTGTGAGCGCCACTCGTGTGTTTTGGCTGGTGGGTGTGTGAGCGCCACTCGTGTGGGTTTTGGCTGGGTGGGTGCGTGGGTGCGTGTGAGAATGTTTCCTCTGGACTCCCCTTTGAATATCTCCTTCGCTGGCTGCGGGTTTCTGGGGATCTATCACATCGGAGTCGCCAGCTGCCTGCAGGAACATGCGCCCTTCTTAGTGGAGAATGCCAAAAACATCTACGGAGCGTCGGCCGGAGCGCTCACCGCTTCTGCCCTGGTCAGCGGAGCCTGCCTGGGTGCGTACAGCTGCTGCTTTTATTTGTTTTGGGTTTTTTTTCCCCTGGCCCCAAGGCAGCTGATTCCGCTGCTGCCAGAGTAGCGACACAAAACACCTCCATACACACACACGCACACGCACACACACACACACACACACACACACTCACACACACACACACACACTCACACACACACAAACACTCACACACACACACACTCACTCACACACACACTCACACACACACACACACTCACTCACACACACTCACTCACACACACACACTCACTCACACACACACACACACACACACACACACACTGTACCGTGGTAATTCATTTAACTGCAGAGCAAGCCTGCTGGTATCAGTTAAATATTAATTAGTGGCTGAATTGTCGCTGTCGTGCAAAGCAATACAACATCCACGCCACGTCTAAAAAATACTGCAACAGATAGTTTGATGAGTTGAAAGGTTGGTTTTGTTTTCAGTTCTGTGTGCCACTGCCATTGAAAGACGTTGTGTGATAATGAAGCCGTGACGTCATGGTCCAAGAAATAAAATCAGAATGAAACAAAAGATAAGGAAAATGAGTCATGGAAACGCTTTGCTGTACTGCAGTACACAAACCAACAGCAGCACGTTGTCTTGTGTAAGTGCGGTGCTTCACCCTCCCCTGCGTGCTGCACCCTCCCTCCCCCTGTGCTGCACCCTCCCCCTGCATGCTGCACCCCTCCCCTGCATGCTGCACCCTCCCCCCTGGTGCTGCACTCTCCCCTGCATGCTGCTCCTCCCACCCTCCCCTGTGCATTGCACCTCCTCCCCTGCGTGCACCCTCCCTCCCTCCCCTGCGTGCTGCACCCTCCCCTGCGTGCCGCACCTCCCCCCTCCCCTGCATGCTGCACCTCCCACCTTCCCCTGCGTGCTGCACCCCTCCCCTGCGTGCGCACCCTCCCACCGTCCGTGCTGCACCCTCCCCGTTGCACCCTCACCCGTGTGCTGCACCCTCCCACCATCCCCTCGTGCTGCACTCTCACCCTGCGTGCCACACCCTCCCACCCTCCACCTGCGTGCTGCACACCTCCCCTGCTGCACCCTCCCACCGTCCCCTGCGTGCTGCACTCTCACCCTCGTGCCACACCCTCCCACCCTCCACCTGTGTGCTGCACACTCCCCTCGTGCTGCACCCTTCCACCGCCCCTCTGTACTGCACCCTCCCCTGTGTGCTGCACCCTCCCACCGCCCCCTCGTGCTGCACCCTCCCTGTGCTGCACTCTCCCCCTGCTGCCCCTCCCACCCTCCCCCTGCATGCTGCACCCTCCCCCTCCCCTGCTGAGCTGAACCCTCCCCTGCGTGCTGCACTCCCCCCTCCCCTGCATACTGCACCCTCCCCTGCGTGCTGCACCTCCCCCCACTCCCCCTGCATGCTGCACCTCCCCCTCCCCCTGCAGGCTGAACCCTCCCCTCGTGCTGCACCTCCCCTCCCCTGCATACTGCACCCTCCCCTCGTGCTGCACCCTCCCCCCACTCCCCTGCGTGCTGCCCTCCCACCCTCCCCTGCATCTGCACCCTCCCTCGTGCTGCACCTCCCCCACTCCCCTGCATGCTGCACCCTCCCCTGCGTGCTGCACCCTCCCCACTCCCCCTGTGCTGCACCCTCCCACCCTCCCCTGCATGCTGCACCCTCCCCCACTCCCCGTGCTGCACCCTCCCACCCTCCCCTGGTGCTGCACCCTCCCACCCTCCCCCTGCGTGCTACACAAACCCAGTGTGTTTCATACCTGGACGGTTATTTCCAGCCCTGCATTGTCTCTGCAGTGCTAGGCAGGGCTGTGATCTGAGCCAAACGCTTGACAATGCAGGGGTGGAAATAGGACTCCTGCTGCATAGCAGATTCACCCGTTCCAGGTTTTACTAAGAGGTTGATTTAGCCCCAGTGTACAGGTAACAAGCTCAGGTGTCTTGGTACACTAGTAGTAAAACCAGAAATGGATTGGACTGCTATGCAATGGGAGGCTTCTTGCTGTCGTTGTGTGTTTCTGCAGATATTTCTGTCCTGGAGAGAGGGTGTGCCCTTTGTTTACTTCTCCAAAGCGATCCTAAAATAGTCTATCTGACAGTAGTTCTGAGCCGGCTCGCAGTCCAGTTCATGATACCCAGGAGTCTTGTTTTTATAAAAACGCAAGCAGCTGGGATGAGTAATGAAACGATCTCATGATCTCTTCATGATGCTGAAGGCCGGGGGGGCACTGATGCTGCACCACTGAGTTCTCTACACTGGACTGTATTGAATTGGCTGGCTCTCAGATCCCCAGTACAGCACTGAGTTCTCTATACTAGACTGTATTGAATTAGCTGCTCTTAGATCCCCAGCACTGAGTTCTCTATACTAGACTGTATTGAATTAGCTGCTCTTAGATCCACAGCACTGAGTTCTCTATACTAGACTGTATTGAATTGGCTGGTTCTCAGATCCACAGCACTGAGTTCTCTACACTGGACTGTATTGAATTGGCTGGCTCTCAGATCCCCAGTACAGCACTGAGTTCTCTATACTAGACTGTATTGAATTAGCTGGCTCTCAGATCCCCAGCACTGAGTTCTCTACACTAGACTGTATTGAATTAGCTGCTCTTAGATCCCCAGCACTGAGTTCTCTATACTAGACTGTATTGAATTAGCTGCTCTTAGATCCACAGCACTGAGTTCTCTATACTAGACTGTATTGAATTGGCTGGTTCTCAGATCCACAGCACTGAGTTCTCTATACCAGACTGTATTGAATTAGCTGCTCTCAGATCTCCAGTACAGCACTGAGTTCTCTATACTAGACTGTATTGAATTAGCTGCTCTCAGATCTCCAGTACAACACTGAGTTCTCTATACTAGACTGTATTGAATTGGCTGGTTCTCAGATCCACAGCACTGAGTTCTCCATACCAGACTGTATTGAATTAGCTGCTCTCAGATCTCCAGTACAACACTGAGTTCTCTATACTAGACTGTATTGAATTGGCTGGTTCTCAGATCCACAGCACTGAGTTCTCCATACCAGACTGTATTGAATTAGCTGCTCTCAGATCTCCAGTACAACACTGAGTTCTCTATACTAGACTGTATTGAATTGGCTGGTTCTCAGATCCACAGCACTGAGTTCTCTATACTAGACTGTATTGAATTAGCTGCTCTCAGATCTCCAGTACAGCACTGAGTTCTCTATACTAGACTGTATTGAATTAGCTGCTCTCAGATCTCCAGTACAGCACTGAGTTCTCTGTACTAGACTGTATTGAATTAGCTGCTCTCAGATCTCCAGTACAGCACTGAGTTCTCTGTACTAGACTGTATTGAATTAGCTGCTCTCAGATCTCCAGTACAGTACTGAGTTCTCTGTATACTGTATTGAATTAGCTGGCTCTCAGATATTGGTGTTTTTTTAGGTAGTTTTGCTGAGTAAACGATTGACTTGTTTGTTGAATGAGGTCAGCGATGCAGCTTTATCAAAGGTAACTTTCAAAGACCTGCTGAACTTTCGTATTGTGTATCGGGGTGAGGAACACAGTGTACTTGTTTTGAGACCCGTCTCAGTGCTGTGTGTGTGTGTGTGTGTGTGTATCTGTGTCTGTGTGTGTGTGTGTGTATGTGTGTGTGTGTGTGTATCTGTGTCTGTGTGTGTGTGTGTGTGTGTGTGTGTGTGTGTCTGTGTGTGTGTGTGTGTGTGTGTGTGTGTGTGTCTGTGTGCATGCGTGTGTGTGTGCGTGTGTGTGTCTGTGTGCATGTGTGTGTGTGTGTGTGTGTGTGTGTGTGTGTGTGTGTGTGTGTGTATCTGTGTCTGTGTGTGTGTGTGTGTGTGTGTGTGTGTGTGTGTGTGTGTGTGTGTGTGTGTGTGTGTGTGTGTGTGTGTGTGTGTCTGTGTGTGTGTGTGTGTGTGTGTGTGTGTGTGTGTGTGTGTGTGTGTGTGTGTGTGTGTGTGTGTGTGTGTGTGTGTGTGTGTGTGTGTGTGTGTGTGTGTGTGTGTGTGTGTGTGTGTGTGTGTGTGTGTGTGTGTGTGTGTGTGTGTGTGTGTGTGTGTGTGTGTGTGTGTGTGTGTGTGTGTGTGTGTGTGTGTGTGTGTGTGTGTGTGTGTGTGTGTGTGTGTGTGTGTGTGTGTGTGTGTGTGTGTGTTTTATGTATCTTAATTTTTAATACATTTTTCTCTCTCTCTATTTAACCCTCGCTCTCACTCTGTCTGTCTCTCTCTCTCTATTTAACCCTCGCTCTCACTCTGTCTGTCTCTCTCTCTCTATTTAACCCTCGCTCTCACTCTGTCTGTCTCTCTCTCTCTATTTAACCCTCGCTCTCACTCTGTCTGTCTCTCTCTCTCTATTTAACCCTCGCTCTCGCTCTGTCTGTCTCTCTCTCTCTATTTAACCCTCGCTCTCACTCTGTCTGTCTCTCTCTCTCTATTTAACTCTCACTCTGTCTGTCTCTCTCTCTCTATTTAACCCTCGCTCTACTCTGTCTGTCTCTCTCTGTTGAACCCTCACTCTCTCTCTGTCTCTGACTCCCCCTCTCTCTCTCGCGCTCTCTCTCTGTCTCTCTCTCTCTCTCTCTCTCTCTCTGTTGAGCCCTCGCTCTGTCTCTGTCTGTCTGTCTCCCCCTCTCCCCTCTCTCTTTCTCTCTCCTCTCCCCCTCACTCTCTCCCCCTCTCCCCTCTCTCCCCTTCTCTACCCTCTCCCCTCTCTCTCTCTCCCCTCCCCCCTCTCTCCCCCTCTCCCCCTCTCTCTCTCCCCCTCTCGCTGTGTCTGTGCAGGGGAGGCTGGTGCGAACATCATCGAGGTTTCGAAGGAGGCTCGGAAGCGCTTCCTGGGGCCCCTGCACCCCTCCTTCAACCTGGTGAAGATCATCAGGGGCCACCTGTACAAGACCCTGCCGGCCAACGCACACCTGCTGGCCAGCGGCCGCCTGGGCATCTCCCTGACCCGCGTCTCGGACGGGGAGAACGTGCTGGTGTCCCAGTTCAACACCAAGGAGGAGCTGGTGCAGGTGAGCCGGCTGGGGATGTACCATGAGATCACACAGGGATGGGGCTGAGACTCCTGCTGCACAGCAACAAGACCTGGCATGGAAATAACACTGCTATTACATATCAGTAAGACCTGGGATAGGAATAACACTGCTATTACATATCAGTAAGACCTGGGATAGGAATAACACTGCTATTACATATCAGTAAGACCTGGGATAGGAATAACACTGCTATTACATATCAGTAAGACCTGGGATAGGAATAACACTGCTATTACATATCAATAAAACCTGGCATGGAAATAACACTGCTATTACATATCAGTAAGACCTGGGATAGGAATAACACTGCTATTACATATCAGTAAGACCTGGGATAGGAATAACACTGCTATTACATATCAATAAGACCTGGCATGGAAATAACACTGCTATTACATATCAGTAAGACCTGGGATAGGAATAACACTGCTATTACATATCAGTAAGACCTGGGATAGGAATAACACTGCTATTACATATCAATAAGACCTGGGATGAGAATAACACTGCTATTACATATCAGTAAGACCTGGGATGAGAATAACACTGCTATTACATATCAGTAAGACCTGGGATAGGAATAACACTGCTATTACATATCAATAAGACCTGGCATGGAAATAACACTGCTATTACATATCAGTAAGACCTGGGATAAGAATAACACTGCTATTACATATCAGGAGGACCTGGGATGAGAATAACACTGCTATTACATATCAGTAAGACCTGGGATGAGAATAACACTGCTATTACATATCAATAAGACCTGGGATGAGAATAACACTGCTATTACATATCAGGAGGACCTGGGATAAGAATAACACTGCTATTACATATCAATAAGACCTGGCATGGAAATAACACTGCTATTACATATCAGTAAGACCTGGGATAGGAATAACACTGCTATTACATATCAGTAAGACCTGGGATAGGAATAACACTGCTATTACATATCAGTAAGACCTGGGATGGGATTGGTGGGGGGCTGGTGGGTGGGGGACTGATTAGTTGAAACGCGCCGCAGTGTTTTTCTGTTGGTGTTCATTAAAGACATGAACAGCTGGCTCGATGATGCTGTGAAGTGTGGCGCATGGAAACGCTCCCCGGAACGCTGTGGTGATGGCGGCTGTGTTTGTGTGTTCACAGGCGTGTGTTTGCAGCGCGTTCATCCCCGTGTACTGTGGCCTGATTCCTCCAACTCTGCAGGGCGTGGTGAGTCACGCACGCACGCACACACACACACACACACACCGGTCACTTAGAAGACAACACTGGCCTTAAAGTTAACAGGGTTATCTATGAGAAGTCTATCAGTTGTCATGTGATTTTCAGTACTGCTATCTGCCTGCTTTGCACATACCAGTAACTCTATAAAACAATAAGACATGACTGACTGCATGCATGGCATCGATTGAGAAACAGCAACCCTCGAGGGGCTGCTCCACCACCTGGATCAATTAAAGGAACCTTTGACCAACACCACTCCAAACATCATAAACCTCTAGTGCCTCTGCGTATCCTTCTCTTTAGAAAACATGAAGACATGATTATAAAAGAGAGAGAGAAAACAAACAGTGAGTCACTGTATTAATCTTCAGGCAGCCCCCTCCCCTTGAGAGCTCAGTGGAGCTGTCGTGTTTGGTTAGCAGCCAGCCTCACCTCACATCTCTGCGTGTCTCCGTCCCAAAAGCTGGATTTTAAAAATGTTCACGTGTTTAAAATAATACAGGTATCACCTTCAATATTGGACAGAAATGCATCCGAATTCACACACACCTTGGTTGTCCTGTTTGGAGACAGCCCTGATTTTTAAGCAGCTAAGTAGGTTTTGAGAAAAAAAAAAAAGTCCCTGTGCTTTTTGTTCCCAAAAAAGGGCAACAAATGTTTCATATGTGAAGAGGAATCGTGACCTGGCTCTGTCTCTTGTGTGGCAGAGTCACACTCTTGTTTTCTGACCTTTTCTGCCACCTTTTGTATCTGCGTGCGCGTGTGCCTCATTCCTAAAATCCAGCCAACTACAGGAATTCCAGACTTGCTGAATTGATTTTTCTGCTTTAGTGACCTTCTCCAGGGCTGTAACGGAGTGTAACAGGGCGAGGTGCCCTGTACGTTTTGTTTGTTTGCTTTTAGATCGGGGTCTCCCCCTCCGCCCCTGTGCAGATTGTCTTGTGTTTGTTTATTTTTATGTCGGCGAAGCGCCGTATGTTATTGTGTTCTGGCAGAGGCGAGATTGGTGCTCTTCCTCTGCCAGGAATAATTAAACTCGTGCAGAAGGTGGCCATCTCCCGAATTAATGAAGTGATTCATTCTGTTGCTAATCGGGAGATGGTCACCTGAATATAAAAAGCCTGCAGCTCTCCATGTTCGGGGTGGGTGTTTGAGGAGCGGAGAGAGCGAGAGTGGAGAGAACTGAGAGAGAGAAACAGTAAGACGGATAGGAACAGTGAAGGCGATAGCCCAGCCTGACCTATTCCGTGTGTGTATTTTTTTTGTGTTTGTGATTTTGTTTATGTTTAAACCTTTTATTTCGCTCTGGGAGCAAAGTGTCCTTGTTTAAATATTTTATTTATTTTTTTGTTATTAATAAAAACGGCAGCCAGCTGATTCTTTACCTTACCTGCAGTACTCTCTGGTGTCAGTTTTCCTTCCGGCTTCTGCCTGACGTCAGACCAGTCAGTCACTCTGTCACACAGAGTTACTGTGGAGGCCGGGCCGGGGCAGAGAGGGAGATTCAGGGGTCTTCAGTTTTGTAACATCCCCTGGAGGGCCCTGTTTTTTTTGTTAGGACAAAGAAAGCTGTTTGTTGAGTAAGAAGCTTTGGCCCGAAGTCTGATGCAGAAGAGCACAGACGCACAAACCTTTCTCTCCAGACGCTGAGGGACACGCTTGAGTGGAAACGTTAGGACCACTAGACTGAAGTCTCTTTAGTTTGAGGCACGCTCGTTTTCATGAACATGGACCCTGTCTCCGATTCTGAGGTTTGCAGGGTAATGACAGCGCAGGAGAGCTGAGAATGGAGGGTAAAACTGCAAGGTCTTCAGCTTGTGTCTGTGTGTACAGCAGGTGCTGTCTCTATTAAACTGGCTGGGGCTTGTGTGTTTGTACAGCCCACTCCCTCGACAGACACTGTGCAGGTTCTATGATGCAACCCCAAACTTCAGTACTTGTTCAGTAGACAAGCTTCACGCTTAGTAGGTTCGACAGAAGCTAACCTTTCTCTAAGAGTGTGAGTGTGTGTGTGTGTGTGTGTGTGTGTGTGTGTGTGTGTGTGTGTGTGTGTCTCTGTGTCTCTCTGGGTGTGTGTGTGTGTGTGTGTGTGTGTGTGTGTGTGTGTGTGTGTGTGTCTCTGTGTCTCTCTGGGTGTGTGTGTGTGTGTGTGTCTCTGTGTCTCTCTCGGTGTGCGTGTGTGTGTGTGTGTGTGTGGGCACACATCTGCTGTCATCCATCACTAATTGTGAAATGCTAAAAAAAGCTTCCTACATGTGTGTGTGCGCACTAGAGGGGATTTTAAAAAAAGAAAAATCTGCAGGCATTCATCAAGCTGTAAAGCTGTGTGCTGGCAGCCCGGCACAGAGCTCATCCAGATAAGAGCTCCGTGCACGGGCTTCCGGGAGCAGAGAACTAGGGCAAAGGTCTCTGCTTCTCTCAGCTGCACCTCCCATTCACTCTGCCTCACATTCACGCTGTCTCTCCGCAGAGCTCTGGGGTGGGTGCTGGGAGCTCTGGTGCAGCTCGGGGTTGGGTGCTGGGAGCTCTGGTGCAGCTCGGGGTTGGGTGCTGGGAGCTCTGGTGCAGGTATAGAAAGCTTCGGGGTTGGGTGCTGGGAGCTCTGGTGCAGGTATGGAAAGCTCGGGGTTGGGTGCTGGGAGCTCTGGTGCAGCTCGGGGGTGGGTGCTGGGAGCTCTGGTGCAGCTCGGGGTTGGGTGCTGGGAGCTCTGGTGCAGGTATGGAAAGCTCGGGGTTGGGTGCTGGGAGCTCTGGTGCAGCTCGGGGGTGGGTGCTGGGAGCTCTGGTGCAGCTCGGGGGTGGGTGCTGGGAGCTCTGGTGCAGGTATGGAAAGCTCGGGGTTGGGTGCTGGGAGCTCTGGTGCAGCTCGGGGTTGGGTGCTGGGAGCTCTGGTGCAGGTATGGAAAGCTCGGGGTTGGGTGCTGGGAGCTCTGGTGCAGCTCGGGGGTGGGTGCTGGGAGCTCTGGTGCAGCTCGGGGGTGGGTGCTGGGAGCTCTGGTGCAGGTATGGAAGCTTCGGGGTTGGGTGCTGGGAGCTCTGGTGCAGCTTCGGGGGTGGGTGCTGGGAGCTCTGGTGCAGCTCGGGGTTGGGTGCTGGGAGCTCTGGTGCAGGTATGGAAGCTTCGGGGTTGGGTGCTGGGAGCTCTGGTGCAGCTTCGGGGGTGGGTGCTGGGAGCTCTGGTGCAGGTATGGAAGCTTCGGGGTTGGGTGCTGGGAGCTCTGGTGCAGCTTCGGGGGTGGGTGCTGGGAGCTCTGGTGCAGCTTCGGGGTTGGGTGCTGGGAGCTCTGGTGCAGGTATGGAAGCTTCGGGGTTGGGTGCTGGGAGCTCTGGTGCAGCTTCGGGGTGGGTGCTGGGAGCTCTGGTGCAGCTTCGGGGTTGGGTGCTGGGAGCTCTGGTGCAGCTTCGGGGTGGGTGCTGGGAGCTCTGGTGCAGCTCGGGGTTGGAGTGCTGGGAGCTCTGGTGCAGGTATGGAAAGCTTCGGGGTTGGGTGCTGGGAGCTCTGGTGCAGCTTCGGGGGTGGGTGCTGGGAGCTCTGGTGCAGCTTCGAGGGTGGAGTGCTGGGAGCTCTGGTGCAGCTTCGGGGTTGGAGTGCTGGGAGCTCTGGTGCAGCTCGGGGGTGGGTGCTGGGAGCTCTGGTGCAGCTCGGGGGTGGGTGCTGGGAGCTCTGGTGCAGCTCTGGGGTGGGTGCTGGGAGCTCTGGTGCAGCTCGGGGGTGGGTGCTGGGAGCTCTGGTGCAGCTCTGGGGTGGGTGCTGGGAGCTCTGGTGCAGCTCGGGGTTGGGTGCTGGGAGCTCTGGTGCAGGTATAGAAAGCTCTGGGGTGGGTGCTGGGAGCTCTGGTGCAGGTATGGAAAGCTCTGGGGTGGGTGCTGGGAGCTCTGGTGCAGGTATAGAAAGCTGTATAATATTCAGAAGTGACCCCCTCCCCCCTGTCCTCAGAGGTACGTGGACGGAGGGATCACAGATAACCTGCCACAGTACGAGCTGAAGAACACCATCACAGTGTCCCCCTTCTCAGGGGAGAGTGACATCTGCCCTCGCGACCCGTCCACCAACATCCACGAGCTGAGAGTCACCAACACCAGCATCCAGTTCACCCTGACCAACCTCTACCGGCTCTCCAAGGCTCTATTCCCTCCGGACCCTCAGGTACGCTGCACTGCACAGACTGTGCTGCACTGCATTACACTACACTGGCAGTCTGACGCACTGCACGGTCTGTGCTGCACTGCATTACACTACACTGGCAGTCTGACGCACTGCACGGTCTGTGCTGCACTGCATTACACTACACTGGCAGTCTGATGCACTGCACGGTCTGTGTTGGAATAGCCTGCTTGATCTTCCTGTGTGTCGTTTTCTCTCCTCTTGCTGCAGGTGATGAAGGTCATGTGCAAACAGGGCTACAAGGACGGCCTGGACTTCATCAGGAGAAACGGTGAGAGGTTTCTGTCTCCCTGTCTCTGTCCGTACAGGCAGTAAGAGCCAGCAGTCCTGTGTGTTTTTATACACACACAGACATGTTGTCCTGCTGCTGTTGACTGCCACTTTTAAAATCTCGCTACGTTGAAAAGCTGTTTTTATATGGCTCTCTACTGCTGCCTTGTGGCTACTCGTGAGCACGGCAGATTATGGCTGCAAAAAACAGCAGTGTCAATTTACAATGAGTTTTTGTTTTTAAAAAACGTATTTAATAAAAAAAAATTAAAAAGTGGTGATTTAGTAAATGTAAATTGAGATGAATTAGATTTTTAAAAAAGATATATAATAATAATAATAATAATAATAATAATAATAATAATAATAATAATATCGTTTATATTTGTAATAGGGACGCACCAAATCCAAGTTTATGGGATTTGTTCGAATACTGTCAAGAAATCTGAAGGAAACTGTTGAATGAAAAACGGACTGGCAGCTGCGAACGAGGGGCCATGCGATCTGTTGTTTTGAGTCTTTTAGTTCAAAGTATTTTTATTACCAAATGGAATTACAACCCTGAATAAGATTTCAGTTTGAAACTTACACGATTTACCGCTAGCCCTCTCCCCCACAACAGAAACGTTAAAATACAAAACCGGTTACTTTACCTTTGCAAGGAGAGCTGCATCTTTACCATAAGCCTCTATTGTCTTTAATGACGTTTGAACCTGTGTCACCTGATCAGAGAGTAGGGCTGCCAGCAGCCTCCAGAATCTCGGGACACTTCAAGGAAAGCCAGGTTTGTAACTCGCCTCTCTAAACACTGCAATGTATTCAGTAAAGTGAGTTTAAAATTTGTCGCTAAATTAATTGAATTGTTTTACTTAGTTGTTACCAAAAGCACACACCTGCCTGCGAGGATCGTTTCCATCAATCATTCCTATACAGCAGCTTTCTGAGTCTCTGACTGTAGAAGCAAGAACTATTAAACAAATAGAAACTTTACCACAAGGTTAACTGAAAGGGTGCAGGTGAGTGCCAAGCTATCTGTAATAATGGAGTTGCACTATTCTGATAGATATTGTTTACTGCATAAAAAAAAATTCAAGCAATACGAGAATCGCCACCACAATTAAACAATTAAATACATTTACTAAACTGCTGAAGCAAGTCACTCTCACTTTACATGTCAGATACACTGCAGTTTAGAGAGGTGGGTTAAAAAAACCTGACCTGCCTTAAAGTATCTTGAGATTCTGAACCCTATCTGAGAGCTATGAGGAAAAAAATACCGTGATGAGTGACCTGAATCTCCCAGCGAAAATAAAACCCACGTTGATTTAAATGCACCGTGTGTGTGACACCTATCAAATAGGCTACGAAACAGTGTAAAAATCATTTTAATAAAACACAGCACTTCCCAAATGGTTTAACTTGTACTGGCAGGTTACAGTAACGTAAATGTGGTTTACCAAAGCATATTGTTCAATGTCTTGCACATCTGACAGTTGTAAAGTTACAAAAAATATATATTTCTGTGCACCGATTATTCTTCTTATTATTTCTGTCAGTGTGATCTCTAGAACGCGTTTCACAGACAAAGCAACAAAGCTCAAAAGTCTTCAACAGTTTGCCGTTGGTCTATATTACAGGTTTACTGCATAACTCCATGGAAAGTTGATGTGTTGTGCTGTTGCATGCGGAGGTATGTTTGCAGTCAGCAGCTGCCTCACATGTTTAGTGCGTGTGCCTCCAGTAGAGAGTTGAGAGCTGCGACAGAGTTCATCAAACGTGTTCTTGTTGTTAAACACACTTACGTTCCATACCGGATTTGTGTCTTTTATTTAAAGAAGAACCACACACACTGGAGGGATGTATTAAAATGGATGTGCGTCTGGGCGGATATAGGATTCGGATTTGGTTCATCCCTAATTTGTGACCCCTGGCTGTCTGTGTCCGGTTTAAATGCAGGCCTGCTGCAGTTCAGGCTTCCTGTGCAGGGCCCCTCGCTGCTGAGTGTCGAGGAGGAGGAGGAGGAGGAGGAGGAGGAGGAGGAGGGGGAGGAGCGGTCCATGGTCGCTACCAGCTCCAGCATGGAGGATCACATCTTTGAGCACCTGCCTCGAGACTGCACCAAGGTATGAGAGGGGGGGCTGAGAGAGAGTTCTTAACATTGCGTTTGATGTTTTTGCTGCATTAACTATAGCATTGCTGACTCTCTGCTCTCTCTCTCTCTGCTGCCCCCTGCAGCTCTGGTGGAGGCCTGCAGGGAGAGGAGGAGTCTGTTCCGCTCCATGTCCAACCTGCTGCCAGTCAGACTGGCCTCTGCAATGATGCTGCCTTACACCCTGCCGCTGGAGTCTGCTGTGTCCTTCACTGTGAGGTACAGAGCCAGCGAGGCCTGTCTGTGTCTGTCACTCTCCCCTCTCTCTCTCTCTACACCCTGCCGCTGGAGTCTGCTGTGTCCTTCACTGTGAGGTACAGAGCCAGCGAGGCCTGTCTGTGTCTGTCACTCTCCCCTCTCTCTCTCTCTACACCCTGCCGCTGGAGTCTGCTGTCTCTTCTCTCTGAGCTCAGAGCTCTCTGAGCCTGTCTGTGTCTGTCCTCTCCCTCTCTCTCTCTCACACCCTGCCGCTGGAGTCTGCTGTGTCCTTCTCTCTGAGCTCTCCCTCTCTCTCTCTCTCTCTGCTCTCCTGTCTCTCTCTCTCTCTCTCTCTCTCTCTCTCTGCTCTCTCTCTCGCTCTCTCTCTCTCTCTCTCTCTGCTCTCTCTCTGGCTCGCTCTGCCTCTCGCTCTCTCTCTCTCTCCGCCTCTCTCTCTCCCGCTCTGTGTCTCGCTCTCTCTCTCTCTCTCTCTCTCCCTCTCTCTCTCTCTCCACTCTCCTCTCGGCTCGCTCTCTCTGCTGGCTCTCAGCTCTCTGTCTCTCTCTCTGCCTCTCTCTCTTTCTCTCTCGCTCTCTCTCTGGTCTCTCTGCCTCCTCTCTCTCTCTCTCTCTCCTCTCTCGCCTCTCTCGCTCTCTCGCTGCTCTCTCTCTCTCTCTCTCTCTCTCTCTCTCTCTCTCCTCTGCCCTCTCTCTCTCTCTCTCTCTCTCTCAGTCTCAGGCTCTCTCTCTCTCTCTCTCTCCGCTCTCTCTCTCTGGTCTCTCTCCTCGCCTCTCTCTCTCTCTCTCTCTGCTCTCCGTGGCTCCCTCTCGCCTCCTGGCCTCTGGCTCCGCCTCCTCTACGCTTTCTCTGGCTCCTCTCTCCGCCTCTCTCCCTCACCTCTCGCCACTCCGCATCTCCTCTCAACTCGCGTCTCTCTCAGAAAAATCAGCATCTCGCTCTCTCTCAAGATCTGTCTCTCTCTCTCTCTTCTCTCGTCTCTCTCTACTCGCTCAAGCCTCTCCTACTAGCCTCTCTCTCCTCTGCTCTCTCTCTTCTCTCATCAATCTCTCCCATCTCTCTCTCTCCCTTCGCTCTGTCTCTCTCTCTCTCTCTCGGAGATCTCTCTCTCAGCTCCCTCTCTGCCTGGGCTCTCTCGCTCCTCCTCTAGCTGCTCGCAGCTCTCTCTCTTCTCTCTCTCTCTAAGTCTCTCGCTCTCTGACTGGCTCTCTACTAGCTCTGCAGATGCGTGCTCATCTCTCGCTCAGGCTCTCTCTCTCTCTCGAAACCTGGCTCTC
>CM060264.1:32306218-32313718 GCA_030684275.1 Acipenser oxyrinchus oxyrinchus
TTCCTCAGTCAGTCCGAGGTCAGGGAGCTGTGTGTTGTGTCTCTGTGTATTGTGACAGTGCTGTGCTGTGTTCCTCAGTCAGTCCGAGGTCAGGGAGCTGTGTGTTGTGTCTCTGTGTATTGTGACAGTGCTGTGCTGTGTTCCTCAGTCAGTCCGAGGTCAGGGAGCTGTGTGTTGTGTCTCTGTGTATTGTGACAGTGCTGTGCTGTGTTCCTCAGTCAGTCCGAGGTCAGGGAGCTGTGTGTTGTGTCTCTGTGTATTGTGACAGTGCTGTGCTGTGTTCCTCAGTCAGTCCGAGGTCAGGGAGCTGTGTGTTGTGTCTCTGTGTATTGTGACAGTGCTGTGCTGTGTTCCTCAGTCAGTCCGAGGTCAGGGAGCTGTGTGTTGTGTCTCTGTGTATTGTGACAGTGCTGTGCTGTGTTCCTCAGTCAGTCCGAGGTCAGGGAGCTGTGTGTTGTGTCTCTGTGTATTGTGACAGTGCTGTGCTGTGTTCCTCAGTCAGTCCGAGGTCAGGGAGCTGTGTGTTGTGTCTCTGTGTATTGTGACAGTGCTGTGCTGTGTTCCTCAGTCAGTCCGAGGTCAGGGAGCTGTGTGTTGTGTCTCTGTGTATTGTGACAGTGCTGTGCTGTGTTCCTCAGTCAGTCCGAGGTCAGGGAGCTGTGTGTTGTGTCTCTGTGTATTGTGACAGTGCTGTGCTGTGTTCCTCAGTCAGTCCGAGGTCAGGGAGCTGTGTGTTGTGTTTCTGTGTATTGTGACAGTGCTGTGCTGTGTTCCTCAGTCAGTCCGAGGTCAGGGAGCTGTGTGTTGTGTCTCTGTGTATTGTGACAGTGCTGTGCTGTGTTCCTCAGTCAGTCCGAGGTCAGGGAGCTGTGTGTTGTGTCTCTGTGTATTGTGACAGTGCTGTGCTGTGTTCCTCAGTCAGTCCGAGGTCAGGGAGCTGTGTGTTGTGTCTCTGTGTATTGTGACAGTGCTGTGCTGTGTTCCTCAGTCAGTCCGAGGTCAGGGAGCTGTGTGTTGTGTTTCTGTGTATTGTGACAGTGCTGTGCTGTGTTCCTCAGTCAGTCCGAGGTCAGGGAGCTGTGTGTTGTGTCTCTGTGTATTGTGACAGTGCTGTGCTGTGTTCCTCAGTCAGTCCGAGGTCAGGGAGCTGTGTGTTGTGTCTCTGTGTATTGTGACAGTGCTGTGCTGTGTTCCTCAGTCAGTCCGAGGTCAGGGAGCTGTGTGTTGTGTCTCTGTGTATTGTGACAGTGCTGTGCTGTGTTCCTCAGTCAGTCCGAGGTCAGGGAGCTGTGTGTTGTGTCTCTGTGTATTGTGACAGTGCTGTGCTGTGTTCCTCAGTCAGTCCGAGGTCAGGGAGCTGTGTGTTGTGTCTCTGTGTATTGTGACAGTGCTGTGCTGTGTTCCTCAGTCAGTCCGAGGTCAGGGAGCTGTGTGTTGTGTCTCTGTGTATTGTGACAGTGCTGTGCTGTGTTCCTCAGTCAGTCCGAGGTCAGGGAGCTGTGTGTTGTGTCTCTGTGTATTGTGACAGTGCTGTGCTGTGTTCCTCAGTCAGTCCGAGGTCAGGAGCTGTGTGTTGTGTCTCTGTGTATTGTGACAGTGCTGTGCTGTGTTCCTCAGTCAGTCCGAGGTCAGGGAGCTGTGTGTTGTGTCTCTGTGTATTGTGACAGTGCTGTGCTGTGTTCCTCAGTCAGTCCGAGGTCAGGAGCTGTGTGTTGTGTTTCTGTGTATTGTGACAGTGCTGTGCTGTGTTCCTCAGTCAGTCCGAGGTCAGGGAGCTGTGTGTTGTGTCTCTGTGTATTGTGACAGTGCTGTGCTGTGTTCCTCAGTCAGTCCGAGGTCAGGGAGCTGTGTGTTGTGTTTCTGTGTATTGTGACAGTGCTGTGCTGTGTTCCTCAGTCAGTCCGAGGTCAGGAGCTGTGTGTTGTGTCTCTGTGTATTGTGACAGTGCTGTGCTGTGTTCCTCAGTCAGTCCGAGGTCAGGGAGCTGTGTGTTGTGTTTCTGTGTATTGTGACAGTGCTGTGCTGTGTTCCTCAGTCAGTCCGAGGTCAGGAGCTGTGTGTTGTGTCTCTGTGTATTGTGACAGTGCTGTGCTGTGTTCCTCAGTCAGTCCGAGGTCAGGGAGCTGTGTGTTGTGTCTCTGTGTATTGTGACAGTGCTGTGCTGTGTTCCTCAGTCAGTCCGAGGTCAGGGAGCTGTGTGTTGTGTTTCTGTGTATTGTGACAGTGCTGTGCTGTGTTCCTCAGTCAGTCCGAGGTCAGGGAGCTGTGTGTTGTGTCTCTGTGTATTGTGACAGTGCTGTGCTGTGTTCCTCAGTCAGTCCGAGGTCAGGGAGCTGTGTGTTGTGTTTCTGTGTATTGTGACAGTGCTGTGCTGTGTTCCTCAGTCAGTCCGAGGTCAGGGAGCTGTGTGTTGTGTCTCTGTGTATTGTGACAGTGCTGTGCTGTGTTCCTCAGTCAGTCCGAGGTCAGGAGCTGTGTGTTGTGTTTCTGTGTATTGTGACAGTGCTGTGCTGTGTTCCTCAGTCAGTCCGAGGTCAGGGAGCTGTGTGTTGTGTTTCTGTGTATTGTGACAGTGCTGTGCTGTGTTCCTCAGTCAGTCCGAGGTCAGGGAGCTGTGTGTTGTGTTTCTGTGTATTGTGACAGTGCTGTGCTGTGTTCCTCAGTCAGTCCGAGGTCAGGGAGCTGTGTGTTGTGTCTCTGTGTATTGTGACAGTGCTGTGCTGTGTTCCTCAGTCAGTCCGAGGTCAGGGAGCTGTGTGTTGTGTCTCTGTGTATTGTGACAGTGCTGTGCTGTGTTCCTCAGTCAGTCCGAGGTCAGGGAGCTGTGTGTTGTGTTCTGTGTATTGTGACAGTGCTGTGCTGTGTTCCTCAGTCAGTCCGAGGTCAGGGAGCTGTGTGTTGTGTCTCTGTGTATTGTGACAGTGCTGTGCTGTGTTCCTCAGTCAGTCCGAGGTCAGGAGCTGTGTGTTGTGTCTCTGTGTATTGTGACAGTGCTGTGCTGTGTTCCTCAGTCAGTCCGAGGTCAGGGAGCTGTGTGTTGTGTCTCTGTGTATTGTGACAGTGCTGTGCTGTGTTCCTCAGTCAGTCCGAGGTCAGGGAGCTGTGTGTTGTGTCTCTGTGTATTGTGACAGTGCTGTGCTGTGTTCCTCAGTCAGTCCGAGGTCAGGGAGCTGTGTGTTGTGTTTCTGTGTATTGTGACAGTGCTGTGCTGTGTTTCTCAGTCAGTCCGAGGTCAGGGAGCTGTGGGCGAGGCTGCACAGGGATCGACCGGAGCTGCTCTCTGATTTCGGCCCTGTCCAGGTGTCGCAGCTCACATCCAGGAGGTGCATCTGGAGAAGAACTCGATGGAGCAGGCACTGCGCAGGTCAGACTCCCAGGAACACCCCGGCTCACTCTCTCACTCTCGCCTCTCAGCTCTCGCTTCTCGCTCTCTACTCTCTCTCTCACTCTCTCATTCTCGCTCACCTCACTCCTGCTCTCGCTCTCTCTCTCTCTCTCTCACTCTCTCTCTCTCTCTCTCTGTCTCTCTGTGTCTCACAGTCTCTCTCTCTCACTCTCTCAGTCTCTCAGTCTCTCTCCTCTCTCGCTCTCACTCGTCTCTCGTCGTCTCACTCTCACCTCTCATCTCTCTCACTCTCTCTTCACTCTCTCTCTTGTCTCACAGCCTCACTCTCGCTCTCTCTCTCACTCTCTCCTCACTCATCGCTCTCACTCTCTCTCAGTCTCTCTCTCACTCTCTCTCGTGTCACTCTCTCACTCTCTCTTCTCTCACTCACTGCTCTCACTCTCGTTCTCTCTCAGCCTCACTCTACTCTACTCTCTCTCTCACTCTCTCACTCTCTCTGTTGTCCTCTCAGCCTCTCTCTCTCTCTCTCACTCTCTCGTTCTCTCTCGCTCTCTCTCTACTCTCTCCTCTCTCTCACTCTCTCATTCTGCCTCACTCGCTCTCTCTCTCTGCTCTCGCCTCTCTCTCACTCTCTACTCCTCTCTCTCTCTCTCATTCTCGCTCTCTCTCTCACTTCTCTCGCTCTCACTCTCTCACTCTCTCTCTCACCTCTCTCTCTCTCTCTCTCACTCTCTCTCACACTCGTTGTTCTCAGCCTCCTCTCTTGCTCTCTCTCACTCTCTCATTCTCACTCTCACTCTCGCTCTCACTCTGTCGTTCTCGCTCTCGCTCTCTCTCTCACTCTCTCACTCTCTCTCTCTCTCTCACTCTCTCTTTCACACTCTCTGTTGTCTCACAGCCTCACTCTCGCTCCTCTCACTCTCTCGCTTCTCGCTCTCACTCTCGCTCACTCTCCTCTTCGCGGCTCGCTCCTCTCTCACTCTTACTCTCTCACTCTCGCTGTCACCCTCTCACTTCCTCTCTCGCTCTCTCTCACTCTCGTTCTCGCTCTCTACTCTCGTTTCGCCGCCTGCTCTGCTTCAGCTCTCTCTACTCTTACTCTCTCACTCTGCTGTCACCTCTCACTTCCTCTGTCGCCTCACTCTCTGTTCTCTCACAGCCTCACTCTCTCGCCCTCTTTCTCAGGAGGGAGTGTGATCATGACAGGGAGGTGCGCTCTCTGTATGAGGAGATGGAACACCAGATCACCATCGAGAAAGACAGACTGCTGAACCAGGTACAGTGACTGCAGCACAGAGACACAGAGACACACAGTTATACTGTCCATGTACCACAGTTTACCAGCTGCTTTACAGTGCTTGCCTATGATGTGATGTGCTTTCACTGTGCTTTCCTCCACTCAGGCTTTCACTGGTGTTTTTAGCCTCCTCCCTGTCCCTCGGCTCGGAACGAACCCCTTCTCTATGTGGGGGTTCTCATGCAGAGGCGTCCGTTTTGTTTTCCCAGGATTCCCTGCGGCAGAGTGACAAGAGCCTGCAGCTGCAGAGAGAGCTGGGAACGAAGGAGCGAGAACTGGAGGGGATTGTGGGGAGGCAGAGACAGGTGAGAGGGAGGGGTGAGAGGAGAGGGGAGGAGAGAGGAGAGCTGGAACGGAGGAGCCAGAGCTGAGAGCATTGTGAGGAGGCAGAGCAGTGAGAGTGAGAGTGAGAATGAGGAGGGGAGAGAGCAGAGGAGCTGGGAACAGGTGCAGAGAGAGCTGAGAGGATTGTGGGAGGCAGAGACAGTGAGAGGAGAGAGATGAGAGAGGAGAGGAGAGAGAGAGAGGAGCTGAGGGAACTAAGAGACGAACAGAGAGAGGACTGAGGGAGGCAGGAGACAGGCAGAGAGAGGGAGAGAGGTGAGAGAGGGAGGCAGAGAGAGGAGGGGGAGAGAGCAGGGAGGAGGTGATTCTGAATAATGGATTTGCTTTCTCAGCTGGAGAGCCAGCTTCATGAGCTGAGCTACGAGCAAGTGGAGACGCAGGTTCAGAATGAACGCCTTCGACACACAAACAAGGATCTGCAGGACACAGCTGGAGAGAGCATGAGGGAGCTGGAGACACGCACACGCATCACCTGAGACAGCTGCAGGACGGAAGCAACAGAGAGAGACAGAGACAGAACACAGGTACACACAGAGACACACAGAGAGAGAGACACACAGAGAGACGACACACAGAGAGAGAGGCACACAGAGAGAGAGAGGCACCAGAGAGAGAGGCACACAGAGAGAGAGGCACACAGAGAGAAAGGCACACAGAGAGAGGCACACAGAGAGAGAGAGGCACCAGAGAGAGAGAGGCACACAGGGAGAGAGAGACAGAGAGAGAGAGAGAGAGAGACACACAGACATACACATTTACACACACACAGATGCACACGCACACACACACACACACACACGCAGACAGACACACACAGACACACACACACACACACACACACACACACACACACACACACACACACACACACACACACACACACACAGACACACACACACACACACACACACACACACACACACACACACACGCAGACACACACAGACACACACACACACACACACAGACACACACACACACACACACACACACACACACAGAGGGGTATTGTCAGGTTGCAGTAATGTACGGTAAATGTTCAGTAACTGCAGATGTTTATCGTGTGTAAACCTGGGGAAGTTGGAGCCAGTCCAGCCCCCGGGTCTCAGTTAATCAGTTACTTAGAAGCTCTTTGCAAACGTGAGGAAATTCCTGTAAACCAGCCAGGGAGTGAGCAGACAAGGGGACTTCCATAGAGAGCAGGTGGAAAACACCTGCAACGCGATCCAGAGAGACAGCGACAGCACCAGTGAATGGGTGTGGAAGTGGCTCCAGCACAGTGTCAGCTCCCTGTGTAAACTCATGAGCAGGGAGAGCCAGTATGGCCGACACAGGCCTGCAGTATCCTGAGCTCTTCCAGGAGAGCTATTCTCCTGCTCTAGCAGCCCTCAGGCTGGAAGCCCACGTTTGCCTTTGAATTGGTTACGTTTGTTTGTAGTTTGTTTCTGAGTTTAGCGCTGTGAGTGTTTGCTAGGCAGTGATGCATCACTTTCTCTCTCTCTCTCTCTCTCTCTCTCTCTCTCTCTCTCTCTCTCTCTCTCTCTCTCTCTCTCAGGGATGTTGTCACAGTTTCCAGGAACATGCAGAAGGAGAAGGAGAGTCTGCTGAAACAGTTGGAGCTGCTGAGGTGAGATTTCAGTGCTAACAGGGGCTCCACAAGCTGCACATCTGAATTCATTCATTCATTCGTTATTATTTATTGCATTTTGTATTACCGGATATTGTGCAGATTTTCTACCTGTAACGACCTGTAAAATAATGATATTTTTGTACTTTCTCTTTCCCTCTGCCTCTCCGTCCCTCCCTCCCTCTCCCTTCTCTTCCCCTCGCCCCCTCTCTCTCCCCTCGCTCCCCTCCTCTCCTTCTCCTCCCTCCTGCCCCCTCCCTCTCCCTCTCCTCCTCCCTCCCCTCTCGTCCCCTCCTCCTCCTCCCTCTCCCTCTCCCTCCTTCCCTCGCCTCCTCCCTCCCTCCTCCCCTCCCCTCCCTCTCCTTTCTCGTCCTCCTCCCCTCCCTCTCTCTCCCTCCTCCCTCCCTCTCCTCTCTCTTCCCCCCTCCCCCTCTCTCTCCCCTCGCTCCCTCCCTCTCCCTTCTCTATCCTCCTCGCCCCTCTCTCTCCCCTCGCCTCCCTCTCCTTCTCGTCCCTCCTCGCCCTCCCTCCCTCTCTCCCTCTCTCCCTCTCTCTCCCTCTCTCTCCTCCTCTCTCCCTCTCTCTCCCCTCTCCTCTCTCTCCAGGGAGATGAATAGGAAGCTGCGTGATGAGCGTGATGCCCATGAGTCCAGGAAGCTGGTTAGTCTCAGACAGCGTGTCATGACCCCACCCTCACGCCCCACCCCCACCGTGGCCACGCCCACCACTACTGGCACCACCCCCTCAACCACGGATACTACTAGCCACGGGCTCAAGCCTTGTGGAGGCTGGACTGGTCTGGACTGGGGGAGCTAGCTGAGGAGATTAGGATGGGTTTGGCACAGCTCCTGTTGGGTGTTTTTACACCCTCAGTAAATGGCTTGA
>CM060264.1:32318718-32333718 GCA_030684275.1 Acipenser oxyrinchus oxyrinchus
TGTTCTACGAGTGCAGTGCCAAGGCAGGATACAACATCACACAGCCCATGATGCATATGGCCAGGTATGGATCACACACTCACACCTGCCTGCCTGCCATTGTGTGTGTGTGTGTGTGTCTGTGTGTGTGTGTGTGTATGTATGAGTCTCTGTGTGTCTGTGTGTGTGTCTGTGTGTCTGTGAGTTGCAGGTTAAAACTTATAAGAACCTAAGTTTCACTGTGTGTGTGTTGCAGGTTATTGGCTGAGCAGGAGGATAAACAGTGTCACAGCGCCCTCTACCTGTCCAAGGATTATGACAAGAAGAAGGGCTGCTGTATTAAAAACTAATGGCAGGTCGTTCTGACCTCTGACCTACTTACTACCCCCGGATCGCCAGCCTGCCAGAAGGCTGTCAATGTTAAGAACTGTCTCAATTATTATCTTCATCCTCACTGTTTCAAATGATCTGGAGTCTGGCTATGCTGTAGTGAGTCAGTGAATGTTTCTGACAAACTGAATCGGATGACACTCTCACAGCAGAGTGAACCCGATCAAAAAATCTGCTTTGTGCAAATGAGTTCAAATCACAGCTTAGCCAGAACTGGTGATTACCCAAACCAAGCAAGTCCCATGCATTCTGGAGGGAGGCTCGCTCCTGTCGGATCTTTCTCATAGTTAGCAGACTCGCTCCTGTCGGATCTTTCTCATAGTTAGCAGACTCGCTCCTGTCGGATCTTTCTCATAGTTAGCAGACTCGCTCCTGTCGGATCTTTCTCATAGTTAGCAGACTCGCTCCTGTCGGATCTTTCTCATAGTTAGCAGACTCGCTCCTGTCGGATCTTTCTCATAGTTAGCAGACTCGCTCCTGTAGGATCTTTCTCATAGTTAGCAGACTCGCTCCTGTCGGATCTTTCTCATAGTTAGCAGACTCGCTCCTGTCGGATCTTTCTCATAGTTAGCAGACTCGCTCCTGTCGGATCTTTCTCATAGTTAGCAGACTCGCTCCTGTAGGATCTTTCTCATAGTTAGCAGACTCGCTCCTGTAGGATCTTTCTCATAGTTAGCAGACTCGCTCCTGTAGGATCTTTTCAGTCTCATAGTTAGCAGACTCGTGGACGCAGGCAGGGCTGAGGCTGCCTCGTTTCATCCCAGCTCCTGCCAGTAAAATTTCAATTGTTGTGTTCTTGTAAAATGTTTAACGAGTTTACACACGCTGATTTCCTGTTTACGCGCTGATTTCCTGTTTACGCGCTGACTTCCTGTTTACATGCTGTATTTTAAATAATTACCCATCATTCAATCTTCTTCTGGGATTGTGTCGTTTTCCCTTGCAAATTGACTCAGAGAGAATCACATGTGATATTTGATCATTTTAAATACATGTATATATTCAATTATTTTAACATCAGTATATGTAAATATCAAATTATTTTTAATCGAGGTGTAAATATCAAATCTTCTACCAATAAAGAACTATAATGAAAAAACATGTGTTTGTTGTTATGAATAATACTGTGAAACACTCCATTCTCAGCTCTCCAGCGCTGTCATTAACCTGCATCTCAATAATAATAATAATAATAATAATAATAATCAGCACTAGTCTAAAAACTCCATTCTCATCTCTCTAGAAAATGATCAGAAATAGAGTAGAGTAGAATAGAATAATCTGTTATTAACTTAACGAAAGTAAAATTCGGTCGCGCTGTTTGGAGTCGAATGGACGATGCCGTTCCCTTGCTCCCCGCTAGGGGTCGCGCACTCGCAGTTCCTGTTTGGAGTCGAATGGACGATGCCGTTCCCTTGCTCCCCGCTAGGGGTCGCGCACTCGCTGTTCCTGTTTGGAGTCGAATGGACGATGCCGTTCCCTTGCTCCCCGCTAGGGGTCGCGCACTCGCAGTTCCTGTTTGGAGTCGAATGGACGATGCCGTTCCCTTGCTCCCCGCTAGGGGTCGCGCACTCGCAGTTCAGAGGCGCTGTTAGTTGGGTTCCCTGTGCAGCGCGCAGGTTCAGCACTCACTGCAGCTGTGAGAGTATGCGAAGGGAGTCAGCAGCGGCGACTTTGTGGCAAAGGTTTGTCCAACCGTGGGGGAAAAAACAACCGCATATTCTTCAGCTCGCACACCCGATCGCCTTAAAAACAGGTAAGCGTGCCCATTATTTCACGACCCGAGCTGGTTTTGATAGCAACGCTGTGGTTTAAACAGAGATTTCAGCTGGGATCGGCGTGGTCAGAGAGAGGGGGGAGTCGTGAAACTTGCAGGGCTTAAAGAGAAGGCTACACCTGGCACGGTGCAGGCAACTGATTTTAAGATGTAGTTAGCTGGGGGAAACAGACGCCACCCAACCATTGAAAACTATATAACCCCGTCTGCTGTCGCGTCGGGTGAATTATTAGAGCGATCCTTTGGCTACTGGTAAAAACGCTTACTATAGCATGGCTAGGGTGTGCTAACGCACCCAAAGCCCCGTCTCTTTCCAAACACTTCGCTTACTAAACCCTGAAGCCCCGTCTCTTTCCAAACACTTCACTTACTAAACCCTGAAGCACCGTCTCTTTCCAAACACTTCACTTATTAAACCCTGAAGCACCGTCTCTTTCCAAACACTTCACTTATTAAACCCTGGAGGCCAAAACAAAAAACATGGCACCACAGGTCCTGTGCTGTACCGGTGTGCAGCACACTGCGATTCAGTTCACTTTAATTACACAACACAGGGGAGTGTGAGTGAGTGAGTGAGTGTGTGTGTGTGTGTGTGTGTCGTGGGGTGCGGTTTGTGAGTCTATAACAGAATGTGATTTAAAAAAAAAAAAAAAAAAAAAGAGTTAATAATGAATTTTACTGGAAAAGAATGACATCTGGTTTGCAGGCTGTACATTTTGAAACTTAATTTTGTGAAATGTATTTTATATATGTGTGTGTGTGTGTGTGTGTGTGTGTGTGTGTGTGTGTGTGTGTGTGTGTGTGTGTGTGTGTGTCTGAACTTGCATATGAAAATGTACTGGCAGAAATCTTCTTATGAAGAGGGCTGCCAGCAGTTTAACAGCTCTGGACCGCAGAAAGAGAAATGTTTCTGTTGGAGTTTGTTTATAGACGGGGAAGCAGGGACTTGACTTGTTGTGTTTCGTGCAGCTACTGGCAGCGATGACATCATCTGCCTCCGTGCCAGTTAAACCTCCTGCAGTTATGATCCTAACATTATTATTATTATTATTATTATTTGTTTATTTAGCAGACGCCTTCATCCAAGGCGACTTACAGAGACTAGGGTGTGTGAACTATGCATCAGCTGCAGAGTCACTTACAACTACGTCTCACCCGAAAGACGGAGCACAAGGAGGTTAAGTGACTTGTCAGGTTCACACAATGAGTCAGTGGCTGAAGTGGGATTTGAACCGGGGACCTCCTGGTTACAAGCCCTTTTCTTTAACCACTGGACCACACAGCCTCTAACATATCTGCTAACCCTTATATCTGGTCCTTCCGGTGTCTCCCTCGCTTTGAGCAGTCCCCAGCGACGGGAGAGCATTTTGCCCCGTCTGTCACAGCGCTAGTCCGGCTCCAGCAGCTGATTTGTCTCTGGGCTTTGCGAAGTCCGCTCTTAAAGGACCCCAGTGATTCTGCTTCAGCTTCCTCTGTGTTCATTTACAACTCAAACCCCAATTTAAAAACCGGAGGAGTTGTTTGGGTTTCCTGTGCTGTAGTGTTTCATTCAGACAAGTGTAATAATGTTCTTTAGTTGTGTTTAGTTGTTCAAGTTGTAGGAGGCAGGAGTTTTGAAGGTAAAAAGAGCAGTATTGTGCTCACCAGGGTGTGCGTGTGTGTGCGTGCGTGCGTGTGCGCGTGCGTGTGTGTGTGTCAGTGTGTGTGCGTACAAGCTTTGCGGTGGAGTAAAACATGAATGAAACGCGTCACGCTTGAAAATTGTATCTGTGGGAGACTGTCTGTCTGCAGGATTCGCATCAGCTCTGAGTCAGGAATCTGGGCAGTGTAGCACAGGCTGTGAGTGAAACTAAATACCAGTGTGATTGAGAGAACCTTCTAGCTGTACAATAATACTCTGTGCCAGCTTGTTCGGTCGTGTGCCAGCTTGTTCGCTTGTGTGCCAGTTTGTTCGCTTGTGTGCCAGTTTGTTCGCTTGTGTGCCAGCTTGTTCGGTCGTGTACCAGCGTTGAGAACGGCTGTGATGTTGCCCCAGGTTCAAGCGTTTGTGGATCCTTCCTCCTGAACCCAAGTTTCAAAACTTCAGTTTGTAAGAAGCTTCACGCACATGTTTTATCCTTTCGGCTCGGCTCGGCTCTGAAACAAAGCGAGTGAGTTTGAATATTTACACAGAGGGGGGAGTTTGTCATGTTTCACATTGCAGTCTCTGAAGCAGGGACAGTTTACTTGCTAATGCAACAAGAAACTTGATTTTATTTTGTCTCTCTCACAACAGAGCATTATTATTCCTCTGCCCTTTCAGAATGAGTAGCTTGAAGACACTGAGAAAGACTTCCAGTCAAAACGTTTATCATTGAATTCACACTGAAGACACTGAGAAAGACTTCCAGTCTAAACGTTTATCATTGACTTCACACTGAAGACACTGAGAAAGACTTCCAGTCAAAATGTTTATCATTGAATTCACACTGAAGACACTGAGAAAGACTTCCAGTCAAAACTTTTCTCATTGAATTTGCAGAGTTTGTAAACGGTGAGCTGTGCTCCTCACAGAGGAGTCCGGGGGTGAAGTTGTGCTCAGAACGTTTCTCATTGAATTTGCAGAGTTTGTAAACGGTGAGCTGTGCTCCTCACAGAGGAGTCCGGGGGTGAAGTTTGAACCCGAGCCCCAGTCTGTAGCTCTGCAGTACTGATGAAGTCCTGAAGCCATTACGGTTCAGAGTGGGGGCCTCCTGTCAGGGATGCAGCCTCTGTAGATCACAGGAATGCCAGCTGCAAGACACGTGAATCATCTGACGAGCAGCCAGTGTGCGCACACACAAGTGTTGAGAGCCCCACCCCCAGCTCTCCTGTGCCCCCTCCCTGAGACTCTCTCTCAGGTCTCTGTCGCTCTTTCACACAGCTCCCTTAAATTAAACCCAATCATAGCCAAGCTAGATCCCACACCACTTTATTATTCTTTATTATTGGTAATGCCTTTTAAATAGGAGCAGCTGAAATTATATTATATATATACTAGTTTTCAGAGTTTTCTTCTTCCAATTTTTCACCTGAAGAAGAGACTTCTCAGAGACTGAGAGCCTGTCCTGTGTCCTGAGAGAGTGTGTGCGTGCGTGCGTGTGCGTGCATCTCCATGCTCACTGTTAAAGCTGCATCGTGTCGCTGTGCAGCACACAGACCCTCGCTGATCTGCCAGGATGGGAGAGTACGATGAGAAGGAGATGTGTGTGTGTGTGTGTGTGTGTGTGTGTGTGTGTGTGTGTGTGTGTGTGTGTGTGTGTGTGTGTGCGTGTGTCTCCATGCTCACTGTTAAAGCTGCATCATGTCGCTGTGCACCACACAGACCCTCGCTGATCTGCCAGGATGGGAGAGTGCGATGAGAAGGAGACGTGTGTGTGTGTGTGTGCGTGTGTGTGTGTGTGCGTGTGTCTCCGTGCTCACTGTTAAAGCTGCATCATGTCGCTGTGCAGCACACAGACCCTCGCTGATCTGCCAGGATGGGAGAGTACGATGAGAAGGAGACGTGTGGAACGATCTGCCTGAAGTACCTGCTCTTCAGCTTCAACTTCTTCTTCTGTAAGCAGTGCGGTTACTGTCAGGCGTGCTTCATGTCCGTGCTTATGAAGAGAGTTAGCCCTCGTGTAATATCTCGTGACTCTGTGTGTGCTGTGCTCCTCCTCCTCCCAGCTGGCAGGCTGTGATGGCGGTGGGGGTTTGGACCCTGGTTGAGAAGAGCGATTACATCAGCCTGCTGTCCTCCGGCATCTACGCTGCCACCGCCACATCCTGGTCATCGCCGGGGCCATCGTCATGGTGACCGAATCCTGGGCTGCTGTGCCACCTTCAAGGAACAGAGGCAGCTTCTCCAGTGGTGAGGAGGGGAATAAAGAGCAACTTTTCCCAGACAGTGAAGTGAGTGAGTGGGGTGTGCCCTGTTCTCATGGTAACAAGCCTCTCTCTCGCGCTTACCCTCTCTGGATAGAACTGCTATTGTTTCCATCGCTGAGTAATACAGTGAGGAAGGAAGGAAAATATTTGTGCCCCAAGGCAAGCCTACAGAGTCACAACATTAGCACTTTGACAGCGTGCCATCTCCTGCTCCTAAAACAGAGTGGAGATACTGATACAGGGAGCCCCTCTGAGCAGTGCACCCCTCTATACTGATACAGGGAGCCCCTCTGAGCAGTGCACCCCTCTATACTGATACAGGGAGCCCCTCTGAGCAGTGCACCCCTCTATACTGATACAGGGAGCCCCTCTGAGCAGTGCATCCTCTATACTGATACAGGGAGCCCCTCTGTCCCAGCCCTGCCTTCTCTGCCTGACCCCTTGTTTCCAGTGCAGTGGGCTGGCTCAGTTGAAACTGGCAGTGTTTTTCTAAGGGAGCAGATTTACTGTGTGACTCAGAGGAGTGGAATGAGACAGGCAGACCTGAGAGGCGCTGGAATAGGGGGTCTGGAATGTGAGATTAGACTGGCCCTCCCTACGTAAGCACAGCTGTCTCTCTGTGACAGCGGACTGTGAGTTGGGGATCTTGTCAGCAGTCATAAGGAGGTCCTCTCAGATCTCTCTTTGATGGGGAACACGTGAAAGAATTCATATAATGCCGCACTGTGACTCTGTAGATTAGCTTTCTTTGAGTGGTAGTGGAGCTGATGGAAGTTTTAAAGAACGTTTTGTTTGTTTCTGCTGAATGAAATGCAGGTTGACATTCTCAGGGTGGTGTCGGTCTGTTTGAAGTATTTTAAGAGCCTCACAGAGACGGTACAAACCTGTGTAAACACAGCTGTTTAAAACACACACACGCATTACGCATGCACACTCTCTCACACACTCTCTCACACACTGCACTCCATACACACGCGCACACCTCACTCTCACACACGTGCACGCACACACGCGACGCGCACACTCTCTCACACACGCGCACGCACACACACCTGCGCACTCTCACACACACGCGTACAGCTGCGCGCGCTCTCTCACACACGCGCATGCACACGCGCGCACTCTCACACACACGTGCGCACACGCGACGCGCACTCTCACACACAAGTGCACGCACACGCACGCACACACGCACTCTCTCACACACACGCCCGCGCACGCACGCACACTCACACACACACTCACACACACGCACACGCACGCACGCACTCTCACACACGCACGCACGCACACTCTCACACACTTGCACGCACACACACGCACTCTCTCACACACACGCACGCACGCACACTCTCACACACTGCACACACGCACGCACGCACACTCTCACACACACGCACCGCACGCACGCACACTCTCACACACACTTGCACGCACACACACGCGACTCTCTCACACACACGCACGCACACACACATGCACGCACGCACACTCTCTCAGGCTGTGTCTCTGATCTGTGTTCCCTGCTCTGCAGTGCTGTGTGTGACTCTGTGTCTCTGCAGTGCTGTGTGTGACTCTGTGTCTCTGCAGTGCTGTGTGTGACTCTGTGTCTCTGCAGTGCTCTGTGTGACTCTGTGTCTCTGCAGTGCTGTGTGTGACTCTGTGTCTCTGCTTGTGTTCCAGTACTTCGTGCTGCTCCTGTGCATCTTCCTGCTGGAGATTTTGGCTGGGATCCTGGCGTACATCTACTACCAGCAGGTGAGTCCCTCTCCCTGGCACTGCACTGCACTGCATTGTAACCAGTTTCTTTCAGCAGTGTCTGCATGGCTCTGTTGTCTTCATCAGAATACATCAGGAATCTCAAGAAACCCTGGACTGGCAGTACTTGAGTGGCCAGCCTCTGCCCTTGCCAGTGTACAGTCCCACCCCATGCGATCCCCTAAAGTCCTGTGCCATTCATTACAAGTTGCCTAACCTTGGAGCCACGATACGAAGCTCACGATATGATCAGCGGTCCTGACGGGGTACTTGCATGATGTATAATATGATCTCATGATTTAATTTAACGACAGACTATTTGGTTAAAAGTAAAAATGCTATGAGAGAGGGGAAGTATGTGTGCAGTGTGTGTAAAACACTGAAACATGCTGCAGGGATGAATACAAGGCTGGCTTCAACCCTCTTCTCTTTGCAGCTGAATGATGAGCTGAAACAAAACCTGAGAGAGACCATGACCAGCAAATACAAACGAGTGGGAGAGGAGAGAGTGACCGAGGCTGTGAACAAGCTGCAGCAGGAGGTGAGGGAGGGCAGATGCAGAGAGGGAGTGAGGTGAGGGGAGGGAGGGAACAAGCTGCAGGAGAAACAAGACTGCCTCAGGAGGTGAGGGAGGAGAGCTAGGAAAACCAGAGTGACCTGTGAAGGAACAGCAGGAGGAAAGGAGTGGAGAGAGAGTGACCGAGGCTGTGAACAAGCTGCAGCAGGAGGTGAGAGGGTGAGGGGTGAGGGAGAGAGTGAACTGAGCTGCAGCAGGAGGTGAGGGCTGCAGGACTGAGGTGAAGATGAGCAGGAGGTGAGGGGAGATGGGAGAGAGTGACTGAGGCTGTGAACAAGCTGCAGCAGGAGGTGGAGGGAGGGAGAGAGGAGTGACGGCTGTGAACAAGCTGCAGCAGGAGGTGAGGGGTGATGGGAGAGAGTGACCGAGGCTGTGAACAAGCTGCAGCAGGAGGTGAGGGGTGAGGGGAGAGAGTGACCGAGGCTGTGAACAAGCTGCAGCAGGAGGTGAGATGGGTGAGGGGTGAGGGGAGAGAGTGACTGAGGCTGTGAACAAGCTGCAGCAGGAGGTGAGGGGAGATGGGTGAGGGGAGAGAGAGACTGAGGCTGTGAACAAGCTGCAGCAGGAGAGGGGAAAGGGAACGGGAGGATGGTGGGATGGAATTGGGAGAAGAGGGGCAGGAAACAAAGTGGTTGTCCTTGCCTTTACCACAAGACACTGAGAGAAACAGAACCTGGGGCACGTGTCTGAGTGCATGTGGTGTATGCTTGTTAATTTTATGTTTCTAAATCTCTCCTCCTCTCTCTCTCCAGTTCAAGTGCTGTGGCAGTAATAACTCCCAGGACTGGCAGGGCAGTGAGTGGGTGAGGACCCCCGAGGCCGGGGGGCGCAAAGTGCCGGACAGCTGCTGCAAGACCATCACCCCCCAGTGCGGCATGCGAGACCACCCCTCCAACATCTACAAGGTGGAGGTGAGAAGGGGCCAGGGGGGGTCTGAAGCATCTCCGAGTCCCACCCTGTTAGAACTGTGTGGAAGTCTCACTCCCCGTCGGAGCGTTTGAATCGCTTCAGCTGCGTGTTTATACACAGCGTTTTCATCGGGGTTTGTGTTTAGATTCAGGGACACGTGTGCGTTGGCTGCCTCTAATCCTTGTTGAGGGAGTGTTGCTCACATGGGTTTGAAGCCCGGATTGCTGTCTCCTCTCCTCTCCTGTCCTCCTGGCTTCTTGTAACTCGTCTCCTCTTATTAATCACTGTCTGGCTGGCTGTGTGTTTGGTCTGGAGAGCAGCTTCATCTGAGCCCTGCTGCAGGGAACCTCTGTTATTATCTCCTCTCTGCATCTCACAAGATAGACAAAATGCAGTAACCCTGTCAACACTGCAGAGCTGTATAGAGGACTATAGGAAAGAGAACTCCACTCAGCACTGCAGAGCTGTATAGAGGTCTATAGGAAAGAGAACTCCATTCTCAACACTGCAGAGCTGTATAGAGGACTATAGGAAAGAGAACTCCATTCTCAACACTGCAGAGCTGTATAGAGGACTATAGGAAAGAGAACTCCATTCTCAACACTGCAGAGCTGTATAGAGGGCTATTGGAAAGAGAACTCAACACTGTAGAGCTGTATAGAAGACTATAGGAAAGAGAACTGTCTTCAGTCTTGACTTCAGTGTGAATTCAATGATAAACGTTTCAACATTGTATCCTGTTTGATGTCTTTGTTATAATTATCAGTCATGCTGCAATGACAGCGATGGAAATAAGACTCCCATTGCAGGGCAGTTTGATCCATTCCTGATTATACTGTGAGCTCAGTAAGACACACCTGAGCTTGTTACCTAGACACACTGGGGCTAATCAAACTGGTAGTAAAACCTGGAGCGGATGAAGCAGCTGTGCAATGGGAGTCTTATTGCCATCCCTGCAGCGTCTAAGCGAGTTCCTCCTCTCTGCAGGGCGGCTGCATCACAAAGCTGGAGAATTTCATCCTGGAACACCTGCGGATAATTGGAGCGGTGGGCATCGGGATCGCCTGCGTGCAGGTGAGAGGAGAAAGAAGGGGGATTGGGATGTGAGCAGGGAGCGTGGAGGAAGGGAAACAGCTTGAGTAATCTGGACCAGCAGGGGTGGGTGTGGGAGGAAGGAAGGAAGGAAGGAATGAGGGTGGCAGATTGGAGTGGAAGCACGATCTTACGATGTTTGTTTATGTAGTGATTAGTATTGTAATGCTTTGTTCTGAAGCCAGTTCCCAAGTCTCTGACTCCTTCTCTCCCCCCCCCACAGATCATTGGTATGATCTTCACATGCTGTCTCTACAGGAGCCTCAAGTCCGAGCCCTACTAACAGGGGGGCAGGGGGGTTGAATCTTCCTCCCCTCTCGTTCACACCACTATCGGACTCCATCAAACTGGGACCCCTTCCCCATCCCTCCTGGATAAACCCAGGTTTTGCAGAGTGCATCTCCTTTCATCATCCACTCTCCTGTCTTTGAGAGGGAAGGGCAGCTGGGTGCAGTGATAATGAAAACCAGTCTGGGGAACATGGTGCTCATCTTCCTGGATGGAAAAACATCCGAGAATGACTTGCCCATTTAACAAAAAAAAAAAGTAACAAAAAAAAAGTTTTAACTCAACTGTTCCAACGCTTTTATAAAAAGAAATGTACATTTATTATTATTATTGTATTTTCTAGCATCTTGTACACACTGTAAACATAGATTGAAAGCTGGTAGAAAGAATTTCAGTCGCTGTTCGACTGGAAATAGTGATTATTTTAAGGTTTGTATTGTGTAGCCTAGTTTGAAAACAATAAATCATTTAGACACAGTGATTTGTTTTGATTTTTTCTTGACTCAAGTACTGAGCAGCACAACCCCATTAGAAACCCATTACGTGAACCTGGGTCCATGCTGAGATTTTATTTGAAAGATATTGAATACAGTGTCTCCCTCTTTATAACACTGCAGTCGGGTTCAAGAGACCTGCGTGTTTCACCTTCTAACGAGAAAGCAAGTGCTGGTGGAACGACGTTAGGGGTCAAAGGGGAGCCACACCTATAGCGCTTTGAAACCTGTCTGCCACATGAAAGAGCTTCCTTACTTCAGAACGACAAGGTGCAACACCGACACTGAACTTCCTCGCTGCTGAGTTTGTGGAAGGATTCTATCAAATAAAGCAAGAGAAGATGTTAAATGATCACATTTTATTTATTGTTTGTTTTTTTTGTGTAATACATCTTGCACAATAGATCTGATCCTGGGTGGGAGCGCGTGGGGTTTTTTCAATGATATTGCAGCGTTACCTACCGAAGCTACTCCACCTCCCTCCCCATCATGTAGGACCTTTCTGTGCAGAGAAGATCCTACTTACATCATCGGAACAAACTCCATATTCAAAACTAGACCTGCCTTTTATGGGCCAAAATGCAGCTGCAGGACTCCCTCTTTATTTAGCCCTCTGAGGGGATGAACCGTGAATCAGTAAAGAGACCCTTACACAATGAAATACAGGAACTGTGCCATGTACAGTGTTTGCGTGGTCCTGTGGGCTCCCCTCACTTCTCCAGCGGCGCGTAGTTCAGCAGCTTCTCGATGAGGTCCACATGTGCCAGCAGCATGCGACGGCAGCAGTAGCGCTTCAGCCCCAGCGCATCGCTGAGAGAGAGCGGGGAGGAATGCTGTGTTATTACTGGGAACAATACTACCAGTGGTTCAGAGCTCCCCTCAGTGAAGTCTATTAATAATAATAATAATAATAATAATAATAATAATAATAATAATGAAGAAATGATCAGGAGTTTGAGCAGGGTTACAAACTCACACTAGCCCTGCTGCTGCACCCAGTCCCGGGGTTCAGAGCTCCCCTCAGTGAAGTCTGTTGTTATTGAAATGATCAGAAGCCAGGAGTTTGAGCAGGGTTACAAACTCACACTAGCCCTGCTGCTGCTGCTGCTGCTGCTGCTGCTGCTGCACCCAGTCCTGGGGTTCAGAGCTCCCCTCAATGAAGTCTAGTATTATTAATATTGAAATGATCAGGAGCCAGGAGTTTGAGCAGGGTTACAAACTCACACTAGCCCTGCTGCTGCTGCACCACCCAGTCCTGGGGATCAGAGCTCCCCTCAATGAAGTCTAGTATTATTAATATTGAAATGATCAGGAGCCAGGAGTTTGAGCACGGTTACAAACTCACACTAGCCCTGCTGCTGCTGCACCACCCAGTCCTGGGGTTCAGAGCTCCCCTCAGTGAAGTCTGTTATTATTAATATTGAAATGATCAGGAGCCAGGAGTTTGAGCAGGGTTAGAAACTCACACTAGCCCTGCTGCTGCTGCTGCTGCACCCAGTCCTGGGGTTCAGAGCTCCCCTCAATGAAGTCTAGTATTATTAATATTGAAATGATCAGGAGCCAGGAGTTTGAGCAGGGTTACAAACTCACACTAGCCCTGCTGCTGCTGCTGCTGCACCCAGTCCTGGGGTTCAGAGCTCCCCTCAGTGAAGTCTGTTATTATTGAAATGATCAGGAGTTTGGGCAGGGTTACAGACTGCAATGGGAGTGTTTATTTCCACCCCTGTAGCTTCGTGTTATGAATGATCTAAACGGCTTCTGCAATCGTGTTAAAGTAAAAACATTTAACATATCAAGAAATACAGAAAGCCTTTCATGGAATTACACGGAATTGAGCGCGTCCGTCTCGTCTCTTACCCTTCCGTGTACTCGGCTTGCAGCAGGCCCAGGTAAGCATCCCACTTGTTTCCCACGATCTTCCCGCATGTGAAGCACCGCACCGGGATGATCATTATTTTATTTTTCCCGCAGGTTTGAGGAAGCGACGAGAAACAACAACAACAACAACAACAACAACAACAACAACAACAACAACAACAACAACAACAACAACAACAACAACAACAACAACAACAACAACAACAACAACAACAACAACAACAACAACAACAACAACAACAACAACAACAACAACAACAACAACAACAACGGCCTTCCCGAAAATAAACACACGAAACAGAACTCACCCGACTGAAGCCGTTTCCACATGGTCGCTACGACTGCTGATGAAATACAACGAGATAAAACGACACAGTAACAGCGTTTAAATGCTGTAAACACCCCAGCTACTTCCGAATAAACGACCATTTAAATAAAAAACACGAAATAAAATCAAACTGACCTTCCTGTCCGCACGCTGGGGCAACAGTGCAGGAGTAAGACAACACACCTTCAATAACAGGGAGGGATTGCACAATTACCTGTGTGTAGAGGGAGAGGGGACTGCAATAATACCTCGCTAACACATTGCACTGTAATAGATGCTATTTTAAAACAGGTTCGTAGCATTTCAAATTGTGTATTGGCTTTAGTATTAAAAACTAATTTACACGAGTAGGCACTTCCACCCCTCGGTTTTGGTAGTTGGTATTTCCCACAGTACGGTGTCCTGGGCGTTTGTGTAGAACCTTTGTGAAGTTGAACTGCGCGTTTCTCGAACAGTCTGTGTGGCTTGTGTTATATTTATTACGTGATATCTATTGTTTGAAAGTTCCTGCGTGTGAAAATCCAGTATTTCATACAAACGTAACGCTCTTGCAATTTTACCACACGAATGCATCAGCTTACAATTGATTTTTTAAGCGTGACCTTTAGTTGCACTTTCGTTAAGCAGTCAGTAACGCGCCTGTGCAGTCCGGTTAAGCAGTCAGTAACGCGCCTGTGCAGTCCGGTTAAGCAGTCAGTAACGCGCCTGTGCAGTCCGGTTAAGCAGTCAGTAACGCACCTGTGCAGTCCGGTTAAGCAGTCGGTAACGAGCCTGTGCAGTGTGGGCTGGAGGACGGTAGTGAGTTAACATAGTTTTATGCAGATCAACCCTATCTTAATCCGATTTACAAAGACTATTCAAACAGCACGAGATTACATTTTGGTGCACATTCTAACTGCAACGTCAATTGCAGCACCAGAGTGTTGGGACACCCACAGCCTGCTGTACTGTGCTGCAGCCACAAGGTGGCAGCCTTGCACCTTCCCCTTGCTCATCCTGTCAGCCTGACCTGCAATAAAACACAAATCTCGCAGAAATAAACACTACAGCATGGCAATGCCAAAAAAACAACAACAAAATAGTTTACCCATGAATCCCTATGCAATTGCAAGTCTAATCCCAGGACTCACAACATGAATATAATGATGTGTCGGTGTTGACTACAGCACACGCCTGTCAGAAACAGAGATCATTACAAACACATCAAGCACAGTGTGCCAGTGCTCATTGTATTAAACTGCAGGTTGGCCACAGAACCCGCTTTGCGTGCAATTTTATTTAGTAGTCTGCTTTAAAAAAAACAGCAAAGGTTTTTTCTCAATTAATCTTACAAATTGTTTCAAATTGCGCTAAACTACCGGGTAGCCAGGGAGTATTTTCGATTCGACAGCCCGTGACACGCCACTTAAAGGGGAAGGCCACGCGTCTTTCGCCACACATTTTTCATCAGCCGATACTAAATTAAAATACTACTACTAATAATTTTTTTTAAAAATCAATAAAAAACTATTTCATTTCTAGCCACCAGATGGCGCCAGAGCGCTAGATACAAAGCGAGACGTCACCAGCGAGTGTTTGTTTACATGCTTTAAACATCTGCTTCCAGTTTAGAATTCCGACTTCCTTTCGAGTTCACCTTATA
>CM060264.1:32338718-32348718 GCA_030684275.1 Acipenser oxyrinchus oxyrinchus
TGTTCAGCCCTCCTTTGAAAATGGGGGAAATGGTCAAGCTGCTGGTTCCAGTAATGGGTAAGAAGATGGATTTCAGAGCTTTGGTTAGCAGCCTTTAAAACAGGGGCAGTGATACGTTGACTATACATCCATACATGAACTATACATCCATACATGAACTATACATTACACATGAACTATACATCCATACATCTACACATGAACTATACATCCATACATCTACACATGAACTATACATCCATACATGAACTATACATTACACATGAACTATACATCCATACATCTACACATGAACTATACATCCACACATGAACTATACAGCCATACATGAACTATACATCTACACATGAACTATACATCCATACATGAACTATACATCTACACATGAACTATACATCCATACATCTACACATGAACTATACATCCATACATGAACTATACATCCATACATGAACTATACATCTACACATGAACTATACATCCATGCATGAACTATACATCTACACATGAACTATACATTCATACATCTACACATGAACTATACATCCATACATAAACTATACATCCATACATCTACACATGAACTATACATCCATACATGAACTAAACATTACACATGAACTATACATCCATACATCTACACATGAACTATACATCCACACATGAACTATACATCTACACATGAACTATACATCCATACATAAACTATACATCCATACATCTACACATGAACTATACATCCATACATGAACTAAACATTACACATGAACTATACATCCATACATCTACACATGAACTATACATCCACACATGAACTATACATCTACACATGAACTATACATCCATACATGAACTATACATCCATACATCTACACATGAACTATACATCCACACATGAACTATACATCCATACATGAACTATACATCTACACATGAACTATACATCCATACATCTACACATGAACTATACATCTACACATGAACTATACATCTACACATGAACTATACATCCATACATCTACACATGAACTATACATCTATACATCTACAGAGTTAGTGTTGGAGCAGAGAGTCTTATATTCTATAAGGTCAGAGACAGTGTTTGGGGCAGAGAGTCTGGTTGGTCCTATATTCTATAACATCAGATTCATTACTAGAGCGCAGTCTAAGCGTCACAGTCACTCACCACAGGGTTCGATTTTGGGGGGTCAGGGTGACTTCTCGCTGGCTGCGCCCCACTCTCCTTCATCTGGGCTCTGAGAAAGAGGGAACAGAAGAAAGAGAGACTGTGAGCTGGAAGAGAACAGAAAATCTAACATGGGAGGGAGGAGGAGAGCTGCATTCGTTTATAAAGAAATACACAACATTTTACAATCAATAACAACAGGGGGCCTGGCCCTCTGTATTTCCCCTGGCCCCTGTATTTCCCCTGGCCCCTGTATTTCCCCTGGCCCCTGTATTTCCCCTGGCCTCTGTATTTCCCTGGCCCCTGTATTTCCCCTGGCCCCTGTATTTCCCCTGGCCCCTGTATTTCCCCTGGCCCCTGTATTTCCCCTGGCCCCTGTATTTCCCCTGGCCCTGGCCCCTGTATTTCCCCTGGCCTCTGTATTTCCCCTGGCCCCTGTATTTCCCCTGGCCCTCTGTATTTCCCCTGGCCCCTGTATTTCCCCTGGCCCCTGTATTTCCCCTGGCCCCTGTATTTCCCCTGGCCCCTGTATTTCCCCTGGCCCCTGTATTTCCCCTGGCCCCTGTATTTCCCCTGGCCCCTGTATTTCCCTGGCCTCCTGTATTGCCCACTGGACCCCTGTATTGCCCCCTGGACCAATACAGTGAGAGAGAGAGAGAGAGAGAGAATGAGAGAGGAGAGAGAGAGAGAGAGGATTGAGAGAGAGAGAGAGAGAGGTGAGAGAGTGAGAGAGAGAGAGAGAGAGAGAGAGTGAGAGAGGATTCAGAGGAGAGAGAGTGAGAGAGGAGACAGCGAGAGAGAGTGAGAGAGGAGAGAGAGCATGAGTGCAAGAGAGAGTGAGAGAGAGGCAGACACATGGTCACACAGACAGATAGACAGAGGGTCAGACAGACAGACAGACAGACAGATGGTCAGACAGACAGATGCTCAGACAGACAGACAGACAGACAGACAGACACACGGTCACACAGACAGATAGACAGAGGGTCAGATGGTCAGACAGACAGATGGTCACACAGACAGACAGATGGTCAGACTGACAGACAGATGGTCAGACAGACAGACAAACAGACAGACAGGCAGGCAGGCAGACAGAGAGACAGACAGACAGACAGATGGTCAGACAGACAGACAGACAGACAGACAGACAGACAGACAGAGTGCTCTATTACACTGTGCTGTGCTTTTGCTAAGGGGACTTTTAGAAGGGAAGGCACAGCAAGCAGAAGACGTGCTGCACAATTCCTCCTGCTAGCCTCCTGAGAGCTTTATCTTGATCTTTAAGATTTATAACAGCAAACACCGGTGTTAGCTGTAAGAATGCCGTCCACGCACTTTAAAACAAAGCTTGAATCCGTGCCTAACAGCTACGCTGTGGCCCCCTGCCTCTCCACATCTGGGAGTAGAATTCCAGAGGGGCTGTCTAGCACATCTGCAGGGAGAGAACGTCAGAAAAGAAAAGCAGCAGCAATAATCCTCTCTTTCACACTATCCCAAAAAGACAGGGATCTCACTTTCTAATAACATGCGCCTCATCCTGAATCCATTCCTATTGCTTCTGTATGGCCGTGGCTCACCCCACCTCCAAGGCTCAGACTGTGAAGAGTGCTGCTCGCCTGTCTGTCTGTCTGTCTGTCTGTCTGTCTGTCTGTCTGTCTGTCTGTCTGTCTGTCTGTCTGTCTGCCTGTCTGCCTGCCTGTCTGTCTGTCTGTCTGTCTATCTCTCTCTCTCTCTCTCTGTCTGTCTGTCTGTCTGTCTGTCTGTCTGTCTGTCTGTCTGCCTGTCTGTCTGTCTGTCTGTCTCCCAGCCGCTGGATTCCAGTCTCCTCTGTCTGTAACAGCTGGATGGAGAGGTAGAGAGAGAGGGGGAGTTAGGAAGGAGGGAGGGGAAGGGGGGTTGAGGGAGGAGGCAGAGGGAGGGGAGGAGAAAGGTAAAGTTGGGAGAGGGTGAGGTCAAGTCAAACATTTTGTCTAATGCCTTCCTCAGTGGAATGAAGGATGCAGAGAGGAGGGGGAGTGGGAGAGCTCTGATAGGCTGGTCCCTGCAGGCCTGATTGATACTGCTGCCTAATCACGCTCTTTAACTTTTTCAACATAAGAGATAAGGTTTGAGACACAGTGAGGCTTACAGATGTAGGGAGGGAGGGAGGGTTTACCATGCTTTACCATGCCTCTCTGTGCTTTACAATGCTTCCCTATGCTTTACCAGACCTCTCTGTGCTTTACAATGCTTCCCTATGCTTTACCACACCTCTCTGTGCTTTACAATGCTTCCCTATGCTTTACCAGACCTCTCTGTGCTTTACAATGCTTCCCTATGCTTTACCATGACTCTCTGTGCTTTACAATGCTTCCCTATGCTTTACCATGCCTCCCTGTGCTTTACAATGCTTCCCTATGCTTTACCAGACCTCTATGTGCTTCACAATGCTTCCCTATGCTTTACCAGACCTCTCTGTGCTTTACAATGATTCCCTATGCTTTACCAGACCTCTCTGTGCTTTACAATGCTTCCCTATGCTTTACTATGCCTCTCTGTGCTTTACAATGCTTCCCTATGCTTTACCAGACCTCTCTGTGCTTTATAATGCTTCCCTATGCTTTACCAGACCTCTCTGTGCTTTACAATGCTTCCCTATGCTTTACCAGACCTCTCTGTGCTTTACAATGCTTCCCTATGCTTTACCAGACCTCTCTGTGCTTTGCAATGCTTCCCTATGCTTTACCAGACCTCTCTGTGCTTTACAATGCTTCCCCATGCTTTACCAGACCTCTCTGTGCTTTGCAATGCTTCCCTATGCTTTACCAGACCTCTCTGTGCTTTACAATGCTTCCCTATGCTTTACCATACCTCTCTGTGCTTTACAATGCTTCCCTATGCTTTACCAGACCTATCTGTGCTTTCTCATGCCTTCTGTATTGTAAATGCTATAATGGCATTTACAATACAGCACACTGCGCTTGAAGTATTGCTTTGAGGTAAACCGCATCCACTCCTTTGAAGATGGGAAAGATTTCGATGTTCTTTGTTCCAGGCCAGTCGATGAACCTGCCTGATGAAACGCAAGCGCTTCCCGCCTGCGTGTGTCTGTCTCCTACCCCTGTGACGTTCACTGCCAGGTTCTGGGAAGTCGAGGGCTGGAAAAGGGCTATCGGGAAAGGATCTGAAGCGAGCGAGACTGTAACCTGGAGGCTGTTTATCTTTGAAGTCTGAAATAGTTCAACCAAACCAATACTTTAAGTGCAGCACAGAAACCAGGACACACAGCTGAAGTGGAGACAGGGTTAGGACAGAGGGAAGGAGACACTGCTTCACACAGAGAGCAGTGAGGGGATGGACTGGGTTACCTACTCATGTTGTTCAGGCAGAATCACTGGGATCCTTGACAAAGCTCTGACATCAATCACCTGCTAGGAACCGGGGCGAGCTCTGATTGGCCGAATGCTCTCCTCTCGTTTGTGCTTTGTCCTGTGTTCTAAAAACAAAAACAGAAAAGGGCCTGCAGTAGCCACTCCTCCCCACTAGGTGTCAGCCACGGGCCGCTCAGTGCTGCGCCTGGCTGCAGTCCTGGATTCCCATGGCTGGAAGCCTGGGAAAAAATCAGAGTTTCTCCACACTTCCTGGGTTTGCCCTTATAAGGTCAGCTCTGGCTCCTCTGTGTGTGTGTGTGTGTCGGAGGATATTTAGGGCTCAGGCAAACTGAGCAGCCTTATTAGGTGCTCAGACACAGTATTTACAATAAAGACACAGTGAGCCAGGCAGACACAGGGCAAATCAGAGAGCCTTAACTCTTTAACTGTGCTACTGCCGCTAGTCTCCTTGTTAAAATATACACAGAGCCCCCAGGCCTTCCATTATAAACACTTCTCATTCAACTGTTTTTATTAGCAGTTAGCTTTCAAACTGAAACTTTCTATTGGTATTTTCAAGATTTTGAGTGGACTAGAGCAGAGGGAGGATGTTCAGAGAGTATAAGAGCCTCTCTTTCTGTGCTCCATCACCAGCACAGAGCTGAGGGAGGCTGTTCAGAGAATATAAGAGCCTCTCTTTCTCTGCTCCATCACCAGCACAGAGCAGAGGGCGGCTGTTCAGAGAATATAAGAGCCTCTCTTTCTCTGCTCCATCACCAGCACAGAGCAGAGGGAGGCTGTTCAGAGAGTATAAGAGCCTCTCTTTCTCTGCTCCATCACCGGCACAGAGCAGAGGGAGGCTGCTCAGAGAGTATAAGAGCCTCTCTGCTCCATCACCAGCACAGAGCAGAGGGAGGCTGTTCAGAGAGTATAAGAGCCTCTCTTTCTCTGCTCCATCACCAGCACAGAGCAGAGGGAGGCTGTTCAGAGAGTATAAGAGCCTCTCTTTCTCTGCTCCATCACCAGCACAGAGCAGAGGGAGGCTGTTCAGAGAGTATAAGAGCCTCTCTTTCTCTGCTCCATCACCAGCACAGAGCAGAGGGAGGCTGTTCAGAGAGTATAAGAGCCTCTCTTTCTCTGCTCCATCACCAGCACAGAGCAGAGGGAGGCTGTTCAGAGAGTATAAGAGCCTCTCTTTCTCTGCTCCATCACCAGCACAGAGCAGAGGGAGGCTGTTCAGAGAGTATAAGAGCCTCTCTTTCTCTGCTCCATCACCAGCACAGAGCAGAGGGAGGCTGTTCAGAGAGTATAAGAGCTCACCAAATAACGTTAACTATGATGGCTGTGTGCAGTTATGAAATTCTAACTCTGCACAGCTTCTTAATATTTGAATCTTGGAAATGCTGGTCTCAGATGTGTGTTTAGTTCACTGGTTTCTTCTGTGGTGCTGCTAGCTACACATATTCTGTTGCAGTATATTTCGGGGCACGCGTGTATGCAAAGTCCTCGTGAACGCTAGAAACGAAAGCGTCTTGTGTGTGTGTGTGTGTGTCAGTGTGTGTGTGTGTGTGTGTGTGTGTGTGTGTCAGTGTGAGTGTGTGTGTGTGTGTGTGTGTGTGTGTGTGTGTGTGTGTGTGTGTGTGTGTGTGTGTGTGTGTGTGTGTGTGTGTGTGTGTGTGTGTGTGTGTGTGTGTGTGTGTGTGTGTGTGTGTGTGTGTGTGTGTGTGTGTGTGTGTGTGTGTGTGTGTGTGTGTGTGTGTGTGTGTGTGTGTGTGTGTGTGTGTGTGTGTGTGTGTCAGTGTGTGTGTGTGTGTGTGTGTGTGTGTGTGTGTGTGTGTGTGTGTGTGTATCAGTGTGTGTGTGTGTGTGTGTGTGTGTGTGTGTGTGTGTGTGTGTGTGTGTGTGTGTGTGTGTGTGTGTGTGTGTGTGTGTGTGTGTGTGTGTGTGTGTGTGTGTGTGTGTGTGTGTGTGTGTGTGTGTGTGTGTGTGTGTGTGTGTGTGTGTGTGTGTGTGTGTGTGTGTGTGTGTGTGTGTGTGTGTGTGTGTGTGTGTGTGTGTGTGTGTGTGTGTGTGTGTGTGTGTGTGTGTGTGTGTGTGTGTGTGTGTGTGTGTGTGTGTGTGTGTGTGTGTGTGTGTGTGTGTGTGTGTGTGTGTGTGTGTGTGTGTGTGTGTGTGTGTGTGTGTGTGTGTGTGTGTGTGTGTGTGTGTGTGTGTGTGTGTGTGTGTGTGTGTGTGTGTGTGTGTGTGTGTGTGTGTGTCCCAGCTGTTTTTACTGTTCCACATCTGGCAGGCAGACAGCTGGAAAAACATCAAGGAAGAGAGGAAAGAATCCCATACAGCCATGTCCATTAATCACAGTCTTCCCATACACCCAAGAGAGAGAGAGAGAGCGCGCTATATATATATATATATATAGAACTCTGTGTGTGTGTGTGTGTGTGTGTGTGTGTGTGACTCCCACACACTGCTGGAGACAGGAGCGAGGAGCCTCTCTCTACCTCCCTGTAACTCTCTCTCTCTCTCACACACACACAGGAGAGGCATTTGAAACATGTAGTGGGTGCCCCATGAACCCCCAGAGCACTGCGGCTATTCCACAGCGAGGACCAGCCAGGATAACACGGATGAGCCCTGAAGGGTGGTTTTATCCTCCTCAGTGAAATAAACACAGCCAGGCTGGCTCCTCTGGGTGGGGGGAGCAATGTAATCCCTGTATACTTCAGCATCCTTCTAACATATGTTTTTATACGTCAATAAGTTTGTAAATATGCTTCTAAATATACAGCCAAAAGATTTGCATCACCTAGAATTTTAGGATTGAGGCATCATTTAAAAAAATAAATACAAACTTTACAAAGATTACTTCTAATCTTTTTTTTAACATCAGACACTGTGAAATGATACAAAGTTTGCCAGAAGCCATAATATTAACACAGTAGTTTTTCATGTTTGATTTTAAAACGTCACATTTTTCAGTTTTTGTCAGTTTTCCGTTAAAGTACACAGAAAACTACAAAGCAGTGTGTAATTCAATATGTTAACAAGGGAACATTATTCAGCAGCTTTCATTGGACTCTATGAAGCTGAGGGAGTTCATTCTATATAGAGGGGGTGGAATTCAATATGTTAACAAGGGAACATTATTCAGCAGCTTTCATTGGACTCTATGAAGCTGAGGGAGTTCATTCTATATAGAGGGTGTGTGATTCAATATGTTAACAAGGGAACATTATTCAGCAGCTTTCATTGGACTCTATGAAGCTGAGGGAGTTCATTCTATATAGAGGGTGTGTGATTCAATATGTTAACAAGGGAACATTATTCAGCAGCTTTCATTGGACTCTATGAAGCTGAGGGAGTTCATTCTATATAGAGGGTGTGCAATTCAATATGTTAACAAGGGAACATTATTCAGCAGCTTTCATTGGACTCTATGTAGCTGAGAGAGTTCATTGATAGAGGGATGCAACACTTTTGGCCAGAGTTGTATTTCAAACACACACACAACGACAAAGAAACACAAATTATCAAACAAACAGATTTTATTCAGGTATCATGTGCTGTTCAGGTGACGTCAACTTTAATATATTAGAAAATATGTGAAAAATATTAAGAAACATGAAACTTTGTCATTTTTTTTTATATATGGTTATTACAATATATATTTATATATTCATTCACTATAGCCCCTCCAACAAAAAAACAAAGGAACAAAAAACACTTTCAGCCAAACAAAACCGTTATAATTTGCATATTAGTGTTTCTAAAACCAAAATGAAACGCGCTACAATCCTGTGCAGTGACCTTTCACCTCTGAGGTGCCACACTACAGTTCGAAATGGCTAAGCGAATAAAAACGCTTCCTTCAGTCTCCACGGCAACCGCCAACACCACATCATCACTAACAACCTGCTTCCAACAACAGCCCTGAGGCCGGGTTCAAGTGACGGATCTCTGGTGTGTGATTCCCACGGGACAGTGCGCGAAGCAGACAGAAGAGCACAGAGAGTCACCGCTGAGAAGGGCTGGAGGCGAGCCTGGCTGTGTGGACAGTTCCCAGCATGCTCCAGCCCCTGAACGAGGGAGCTCAGGGGAGGAGTGGAAGGACAGCACCAGGGCCTGTCGGTCACACAGCACAGGGGCCAGTTGAACCCCTGCCCAGGACATTAATAAGCTCCAGAATCTTCCAGCAGCATTTGGGGAAGCACAGCGCTCCACTCCTCTGTGATGAGACGATACATTGTATAAAGAAAGGGTCACGATTCATCGATACACAGCGAACCCTGTCTGTCCGTCTGTCTGTACCGACTATGCTAATTGACTGTCTGACAGCACAGGCACGAGTTCAAAGCTTGTGCAAGTTGGAGACTGAGGTCAGGGGCATTGGAACAGCTACAGAAAACTCCCCAGAAATGGTCCGTGATTAAAACATAATAAAAAATGCAGAGATCTGAAGCACAGTACTTGTTTCATTGGGTGACTGCTTATAAAAAATAAAATAAAAAAACGTTTTTGATTCATTAAAAGGAAACGCACACACACAGTGGGAGGAGTCCTAATTCACATAGCACAGTGGAAGCATCGCGAGAACTGGAGGGAAAGAGGAGGACAGGGTGAAGAACGCTGTCCGTGACGGACGCGCTTCGATGCTGAACTGCTGGACAGACAGAGGGCTGGTCCAGAACTGAAATCAATGCCAAACAACGCCGCTGAGCCGATTCTACATGGGTACGGTGCTGTGGAAAGCATGGACAGCATGAGCTACATTCATCAAATCCCTTCCATGCCTCTCTGTGCTTTACAATGCTTCCCTATGCTTTACCAGACCTCTCTGTGCTTTACAATGCTTCCCTATGCTTTACCAGACCTCTCTGTGCTTCACAATGCTTCCCTATGCTTTACCAGACCTCTCTGTGCTTTACAATGCTTCCCTATGCTTTACCAGACCTCTCTGTGCTTTACAATGCTTCCCTATGCTTTACCAGACCTCTCTGTGCTTTACAATGCTTCCCTATGCTTTTACCAGACCTCTCTGTGCTTTACAATGCTTCCCTATGCTTTACCAGACCTCTCTGTGCTTTACAATGCTTCCCTATGCTTTACCCTACCTCTGTGCTTTACAATGCTTCCCTATGCTTTACCACACCTCTCTGTGCTTTACAATGCTTCCCTAGGTTTTACCAGACCTCTCTGTGCTTTACAATGCTTCCCTATGCTTTACCACACCTCTCTGTGCTTTACAATGCTTCCCTAGGTTTTACCAGACCTCTCTGTGCTTTACAATGCTTCCCTATGCTTTACCAGACCTCTCTGTGCTTTACAATGCTTCCCTAGGTTTTACCAGACCTCTCTGTGCTTTACAATGCTTCCCTATGCTTTACCAGACCTCTCTGTGCTTTACAATGCTTCCCTATGTTTTACCAGACCTCTCTGTGCTTTACAATGCTTCCCTATGCTTTACCAG
>CM060264.1:32351218-32461218 GCA_030684275.1 Acipenser oxyrinchus oxyrinchus
ATCTGTGGGGAGAGAGGGCAGAATTACACACACAGATACACAGAGACATACAGACAGAGATACACACAGAGAGATACACACAGAGACAGATAGACACACACACACACACACACACACAGATAGAGATACAGAGAGAGAGAGCGAGATACACAGAGGTACACACACTGAGAGACAGACAGACAGACAGACAGACACACACACACACACACACACACATATGTAGAGTGACGCAGAGATACACAGAGAGAGAAAGAGAGATACACAGAGGTATACACAGAGGTACACACAGACAGACAGACAGACACACACAGATATGTAGAGTGACACAGAGATACGCACAGAGATACACAGAGAGTCACAGTTACCTGGCTGGCCTTGTCCAGTTCCCCTTTGGTCTGGATGATCTTTTTCTGGCAGTCCTGGAACTGGGACTGTAGCCGGGCATTCTCCCTGCTCATCTCCTCATAGAGCTGGGGAGAGGGGGAAGGGCATTAGAGGAAGCAGCTGGTTGGTTCTGACAGGTGTGGTTTTGTTTGCTACAATGCTGCTGAGACTGTGACTCCACCCACCTTCTTGTAGTCCTTCTTGTCCGTCTCAGAGGGGTCGGAGCGAGAGTAGGCGGAGCTAGAGCGAGAGTAGAGGGAGGAGCCACGGCTAGCAATCCTGTCATTGGCCATCAGCTCACCCCTGAGGAAATTCAACCCAATGGTGTGTCAGTAATTCAAGTGTTACAGATGACTTCCTAGCAGTGTGAGGTTTCCAGGAACATTTTCAACTGAATGATTTATAAATCTGCAGAACTAGCCAGCGTGGAGCGGGTCAGTTCAGTGAAATGAAACAGGGAACAGTGAGAAGGGTCAGCATTCGAACCACAACCATACTGATGTCTGTCTGTCTGCCTGCCTATCTGTCTGTGTCTCTCTCTCTCTGCCTGCCTGCCTGCCTGCCTGCCTGCCTCTCTCTCTCTCTCTCTCTCTCTCTCTCTCTCTCTCTCTCTCTCTCTCTCTCTGCCTGTCTGTCTCTCTCTCTCTCTGCCTGTCTCTCTCTCTCTCTCTCTGCCTGTCTCACTCCCCTGGGACTACAGCAGGGATGGGAATCAAACTCCTATTGCACAGCAGTTTCACCCAGTCCAGGTTTCACTACCAGCTTGATTAGCCACAGTGTGCAGGTAACAAGCTCAGGTGTGTCTTATTAAACTCAGAGTGAAGCCAGGAATGGATGAAACTGCGTCTCATTTCCTGCCCTGCTGCAGTGCAGTGAGCTGGAAGGGGTGTATCTCACATCACTGGAACACACTGCTAGCAGATCGGGAGGGTCCTGGCACTGAACTGTGCTGTCGTCGACACCTGACTCCACTGCTTCATTCACTGAGCCGCCTTCAGCTGTGATTCACAGAGAGAACAAACAAACAAACGAGGCTTACCTGCTGAGCCTGTCGGCCTGAAATACAAACAGAGAGAGAGAGAGAGAGAGGTTAGTGGTCATGTGACCTGCCCAGCCCTCAGCGGCACACATCATGTGACTCAAATACAAACACACAGGCACCAGGGAGACTGCAGAGTCGACCCTATGCGTCTGAGTGTGTCTCACTGCGTCTCAGTGCATGCGTGTCTCGGTGTGAGTGTCTCAGTGTGAGTGTGTGTCTCAGTGTGAGTGTGTGTGCGTGTCTCAGTCTCAGTGAGTGTGTGTCTGTCTCACTCCAAGAGACTGCGTACAGCACATCCCCACCCAGACCACGCTCACAGGGACAGCCGCACCCTAAACACTCCAAGAGACTGCGTACAGCACAACCCCACCCAGACCACGCTCACAGGGACAGCCGCACCCTAAACACTCCAAGAGACTGCGTACAGCACATCTCCACCCAGACCACGCTCACAGGGACAGCCGCACCCTAAACACTCCAAGAGACTGCGTACAGCACATCCCCACCCAGACCACGCTCACAGGGACAGCCGCACCCTAAACACTCCATCACGACTCCTTTCAGACGACAGAAATTCAGAGGTCAAGCAGACAGACGTTTCAGCTAGTAGTGCCTTCTTCACTGGATCCACAGCAAGTACAATACAAATAAATCCTTCACTGGATCCACAGCAAGTACAATACAAATCAATCCTTCACTGGATCCACAGCAAGTACAATACAAATCAATCCTTCACGAATTCTGAATCCAAGTGAAAGAATAAAGTTCCACTCCCATCGGAAAAGGCTGAAACAGAGAACATCCCGTTTGAAAACAGAAAAGTGAGCATGCTTCAGATCAATAACCATCATTGTGTCAGTGCTAAGAGTCTGGGTCGTGCTGCTGTGTTCAAGGGACAGAAACACAGAGACCCCTTGATAGGAAGCAGACAGCCCCCCTGGGCCCCCCTCCCCTGGGTAAAGTCCAGGCAGGCTGGCTAATCCGATTAACAGCCCCGCCCCCCCCGGGGAGGAAGTAGAGACTCTGGGCGTCTGGCTTTCCTGTTTCCCCTCCAGGGTTTGTGAGGGATTTAAAATCTAATGAACCTTCTCTAACCACTGAGCTCCTCAAACCCGCTTCCCTCCACACTGCAGCCCAGCGCTGTCTCTAACCACTGAGCTCCTCAAACCCGCTTCCCTCCACACTGCAGCCCAGCGCTGTCTCTAACCACTGAGCTCCTCAAACCCGCTTCCCTCCACACTGCAGCCCAGCGCTGTCTCTAACCACTGAGCTCCTCAAACCCGCTTCCCTCCACACTGCAGCCCAGCGCTCTCTCTAACCACTGAGCTCCTCAAACCCGCTTCCCTCCACACTGCAGCCCAGCGCTCTCTCTAACCACTGAGCTCCTCAAACCCGCTTCTCTCCACACTGCAGCCCAGCGCTCTCTCTAACCACTGAGCTCCTCAAACCCGCTTCCTCCACACTGCAGCCCAGCTCTCTCTAACCACTGAGCTCCTCAAACCCGCTTCCTCCACACTGCAGCCCAGCTCTCTAACCACTGAGCTCCTCAAACCCGCTTCCTCCACACTGCAGCCCAGCCTCTCTAACCACTGAGCTCCTCAAACCCGCTTCCCTCCACACTGCAGCCCAGCGCTCTCTCTAACCACTGAGCTCCTCAAACCCGCTTCCTCCACACTGCAGCCCAGCGCTTCTCTAACCACTGAGCTCCTCAAACTCGCTTCCTCCACACTGCAGCCCAGCGCTCTCTCTAACCACTGAGCTCCTCAAACTCGCTTCCCTCCACACTGCAGTCCAGCGATTGCTTTCTACCTATAACCATCTTTGTTATATCAGTTAAGATGTCCAGTTGACCCTGTCTCTCCTCCCCCCTCCCCTCCCTACCTGCCCTCCCTACCTGCCTCGTGCAGTGCGTGTGTGAATCAGCAAGGGTGGGTGTGTGTGGTTTGTTTTCTTAATTATTATTATTTGTTTATTTAGCAGACGCCTTTATCCAAGGCGACTTACAGAGACTAGGGTGTGTGAACTATGCATCAGCTGCAGAGTCTCACCCGAAAGACGGAGCACAAGGAGGTGAAGTGACTTAATCTTGTACTTTTGCTGTCTTTCTATGCCCCTTAAGAAAGGAGGTGTGTATGCCACAGATATTAACTCACACTCAGACACAGAGTCACACGCAGTCACACACACACGCACAGAGTCACACACAGAGTCACACGCAGTCACACACACACACACACACACACACACACACGCAGAGTCACACGCAGTCACACACACACACACACACACACACACACACGAGTCACACGCAGTCACACACACACACACACACAGAGTCACAATGCGAGTCACACACACACACACACACACACACACACAGTCACACGCAGTCACACACACACACACACACGCAGTCACACACACACACACGCAGAGTCACACGCAGTCACACACACACACAGAGTCACACGCAGTCACACACACACACAGAGTCACACGCAGTCACACACACACACACACACACACACACACAGAGTCACACACACACACACACACAGAGTCACACAGTCACACTCACACTCTGGATTCTGCTTCACCTGCTCGGCCCGCCCTCCCTCTTCCTCTCCGTGTCCTCGTGTCATCACTCTGTTGGGCACAAGGGGGCGCAATGAGGCTCATAACTCCCACGACAGGAAGGCAATCAGAGGTCGACCCCACTCCCTGACTCTCTCCCCCCCCCCCTCTCCTCCCCGTGTTGTTCAGTCCCCCCTGTCCCTCACCGTGTTGTTCAGTCCCCCCCCTGTCCTCACCGTGTTGTTCAGTCCCCCCCCTGTCCTCACCGTGTTGTTCAGTCCCTCTCCTCTTCTCTTTCCTCGTGGTCGGCGTTGGTCTCTCATTCCCGGTCCCAGCTTGTCATCCGAGTCCTTCTCCCCTGAGGCGCTCTGCTGAGCCTCTGAGACAGGGAGAGAGTACAGTGTGAGTGTGTGTGTGTATAGAATATATATATATATATATATATATGCATGTGTGTATGTATGTACAGTATGTATGTGTGTATATATATACACGTATATGTGTGTGTATGTATGTATTTATGTAATGCATGCGTGTGGTATGTGTGTATATAAAAACTTCAATATCCTGTACTGGCTGCTGCATTAACTGCATGAGCCACAGAGCCTGTGTAACTGAGTGAGGGAGTGAGGGAGTGTGAGGGAGGTGAGGAGAGGCGGGTGAGTGCGTGGATGAGTGCGTCCGTGAGTGCGTCGTGGTGAGTGCGTGGATGAGAGAGTGGGTGGATGAGAGCGTGCGTGCGTGCGTGCGTGAGTGAGTGGATGAGTGCGTGCGTGCGTGAGTGAGTGGATGAGTGCGTGCGTGCGTGGGTGCCTCGGGTACCTTTGCTCTCCTCAGGTCTGGCAGGTCGGCTGGGGTCAGCGGGGGTCGTGAGGCCCAACAGGTCTGACTTCTGCAGGTTTGCAATGCGTGACCTCCAGCTGACCTCCTGACAATGACATGACAAGTTACAGCACCATGCAGTAAACCCAGGACTGCCACTGACAAGGTATTCTCTTCTCTCTCCCTAAGTCCTGCTAGCCCAGTGTCTCTGCCCTGCCCTCTCCTCTCCTCTACCCTAGTCCTGCTAGCCCAGTGTCTCTGCCCTGCCCTCTCCTCTCCTCTCCTCTCGTCCTGCTAGCCCAGTGTCTCTGCCCTGCCCTCCCCTCTCCTCTCCTCTCGTCCTGCTAGCCCAGTGTCTCTGCCCTGCCCTCTCCTCTCCCCCAGTCCTGCTAGTCCAGTGTCTCTGCCCTGCCCTCTCCCCCAGTCCTGCTAGCCCAGTGTCTCTGCCCTGCCCTCTCCTCTCCCCTAGTCCTGCTAGCCCAGTGTCTCTGCCCTGCCCTCTCCTCTCCTCTCCCCTAGTCCTGCTAGTCCAGTGTCTCTGCCCTGCCCTCTCCTCTCCCCTAGTCCTGCTAGCCCAGTGTCTCTGCCCTGCCCTCTCCTCTCCTCTCCCCTAGTCCTGCTAGTCCAGTGTCTGTGCCCTGCCCTCTCCTCTCCTCTCCCCTAGTCCTGCTAGTCCAGTATCTGTGCCCTGCCCTCTCCTCTCGTCCTGCTAGCCCTGTGTCTCTGCCCTCTCCTCTCTCCTAGTCCTGCTAGCCCAGTGTCTCTGCCCTGCCCTCTCCTCTCCCCTAGTCCTGCTAGCCCTGTGTCTCTGCCTGCCTCTCCTCTCCCTAGTCCTGCTAGTCCAGTGTCTCTGCCCTGCCTCTCCTCTCCCCTAGTCCTGCTAGTCCAGTGTCTCTGCCCTGCCCTCTCCTCTCCTCTCCCTAGTCCTGCTAGCTCCAGTGTCTCTGCCCTGCCTCTCCTCTCCCCTAGTCCTGCTAGTCCAGTGTCTCTGCCCTGCCCTCTCTCTCTCCCTAGTCCTGCTAGCCCAGTGACTCTGCCCTGCCCTCTCCTCTCCTCTCCCCTAGTCCTGCTAGTCCAGTGTCTCTGCCCTGCCCTCTCCTCTCCTCTCGTCCTGCTAGCCCTGTGTCTCTGCCCCCTCCTCTCCCCCAGTCCTGCTAGCCCTGTGTCTCTGCCCTGCCCTCTCCTCTCCTCTCGTCCTGCTAGCCCTGTGTCTCTGCCCCTCCTCTCCCCAGTCCTGCTAGTCCAGTGTCTCTGCTCCTGCTCCTCTCCTCTCCTCTCCTCTCGTCCCTGCTAGCCCCTGTGTCTCTGCCCCTGCCCTCTCCTCTCGTCCTGCTAGCCCTGTGTCTCTGCCCTGCCCTCTCCTCTCGTCCTGCTAGCCCTGTGTCTCTGCCCTGCCCTCTCCTCTCCTCTCCCCTAGTCCTGCTAGTCCAGTGTCTGTGCCCTGCCCTCTCCTGTCGTCCTGCTAGCCCTGTGTCTCTGCCCTGCCCTCTCCTCTCCCCTAGTCCTGCTAGTCCAGTGTCTCTGCCCTGCCCTCTCCTCTCCTCTCGTCCTGCTAGCCCTGTGTCTCTGCCCTGCCCTCTCCTCTCCTCTCGTCCTGCTAGCCCTGTGTCTCTGCCCCCTCCTCTCCCCCAGTCCTGCTAGTTCAGTGTCTCTGCCCTGCCCTCTCCTCTCCTCTCGTCCTGCTAGCCCTGTGTCTCTGCCCTGCCTCTCTCCTCTCCTCTCCTCTCGTCCCTGCTAGCCCTGTGTCTCTGCCCTCTCCTCTCCTCCTCCTCCTCCTCTCCTGCTAGCCCTGTGTCTCTGCCCTCTCCTCTCCTCTCCTCTCCTCTCCTCTCCTCTCGTCCTGCTAGCCCTGTGTCTCTGCCCTCTCCTCCTCCTCGTCCTGCTAGCCCCTGTGTCTCTGCCCTCCTCTCCTCTCCTCCTCGTCCTGCTAGCCCTGTGTCTCTGCTCTGCCCTCTCCTCTCCTCTCGTCCTGCTAGCCCTGTGTCTCTGCCCCCTCCTCTCCTCTCCTCCACTCACCCCCTCTTCTCCCAGTCCTGCTAGCCCGGTGCTTGCTCAGTGCCTCCGCTCTCTCTCTCCTCCTCCTCTCTCCTCTCCTCCTCTCTCTGCTCGGTCGCTCTCGTCTCCTGTTGTCCCTTCATCGTCTTCTCAGCCTCCTGCAGGTCCGTCAGAGTGACTCCCTGGAGCACAAAGAGACACACGGAGGTTACTCTAGAACACGAACACAGGGATTACTCTAGAACACAAACAGAGTAAGGTTACTCTTGAAGAAACACAGGAATACCAATCAGGAACACAGGGACAGACTCAGAGATTACTCTGGATCAGGACCGGTACCTGCGTGGATCTCCGGGACTGCCGGGCGTGTCGGGATCGCGCCTTCCTCTGGGCCTCGGCCTCCTCGTCTCGCACCGGGGTCAGGTACGATCTGGAACACACAGAACCAGAACCGGACCGGGTCAGAGACACAGCACAGCAGGACCAGAACACAACTGGGACACACAAAATAAACAGAACCAGTCACAGACACTGCAGGACCGGAGCAGGTCAGAGACAGAACCCAACTGGACCGGGCTCCAGGCACACAGCTGCAATGCGCTGCCCAGGCCTGGCGCTGCCCGGCTGTGATGTCACTTCCTCTCTCACCTGCGGCGCTCCTTGGCCTCGCCCTGGGAGGCGGCGGTGGTTGTGCTGGACGAGGATGATGATGATGTCGTAGTTGTCGTGGAAACAGAGTCTTTGTCCTCCACCTGCCGTGCAAGCCTGGGGGGGAGGGGGCGTTAGAAATACTGCAGAAATTACACCAAGAAAACTATAAAAACAGAGGTGAATTTACACTGAAGACACTGAGAAAGACTTCCAGTCAAAACGTTTATCATTGAATTCACACTGAAGACACAGAAAGACTTCCAGTCTAAATGTTTCTCATTGAATTTGCAGAGTTTGTAAACGGTGAGCTGTGCTCCTCACAGAGGAGTCCGGGGGTGAAGTTGTGCTCAGAACGTTTCTCATTGAATTTGCAGAGTTTGTAAACGGTGAGCTGTGCTCCTCACAGAGGAGTCCGGGGGTGAAGTTGTGCTCAGAACGTTTCTCATTGAATTTGCAGAGTTTGTAAACGGTGAGCTGTGCTCCTCACAGAGGAGTCCGGGGGTGAAGTTGTGCTCAGAACGTTTCTCATTGAATTTGCAGAGTTTGTAAACGGTGAGCTGTGCTCCTCACAGAGGAGTCCGGGGGTGAAGTTGTGCTCAGAACGTTTCTCATTGAATTTGCAGAGTTTGTAAACGGTGAGCTGTGCTCCTCACAGAGGAGTCCGGGGGTGAAGTTGTGCTCAGAACGTTTCTCATTGAATTTGCAGAGTTTGTAAACGGTGAGCTGTGCTCCTCACAGAGGAGTCCGGGGGTGAAGTTGTGCTCAGAACGTTTCTCATTGAATTTGCAGAGTTTGTAAACGGTGAGCTGTGCTCCTCACAGAGGAGTCCGGGGGTGAAGTTGTGCTCAGAACGCTTCTCATTGAATTTGCAGAGTTTGTAAACGGTGAGCTGTGCTCCTCACAGAGGAGTCCGGGGGTGAAGTTGTGCTCAGAACGTTTCTCATTGAATTTGCAGAGTTTGTAAACGGTGAGCTGTGCTCCTCACAGAGGAGTCCGGGGGTGAAGTTGTGCTCAGAACGTTTCTCATTGAATTTGCAGAGTTTGTAAACGGTGAGCTGTGCTCCTCACAGACGAGTCCGGGGGTGAAGTTGTGCTCAGAACGTTTCTCATACATTTCTAAAGTTTCATGACGTTTGTAAAGTCAGTGCTATTGACTGTGTACCGATTCAGGATGACATTTCAACGCCTCCCTGGCCCCTGGGGCCTCTACCTCTGAGCCGTGAGGGCGTTGAGTCGGCCGAGGGCAGAGGAGGTGGGAGTCGTCCCAGAATCCTCTGCTTTGCGTCCGAAGGAGGAGCTGAAACATCACAGAGACTTCATTAACAAACAGAGTGGCTCACTGGCGTAAGAGGAGACTGTACACTGCAGGGTGTACTCCTGGCTATGTGAGGGTTACTCAAGGAAAAACACCTGCTGCTAATTCATGTAGACTGGACCAGGCAATCATGTCAAAGCAAGCTGCCATGGATGTGAGCTTCACACACACTCGGAGACACTGACACACACACACAGACATTCACACACACCGTGAGCGACAGAGACACACACAAACAAGTCCCTGAGGTCCCTGAGGTCCCTGAGGTCCCCCCCCCCCCTGTGGTGAGACTCAGTCAGTACCTCCTGTAGCCATGGCGATAGGGAAGGGGCAGGGCCATGTCCTGGGCACCCATGCTCTGCCCCACCGCTTGCAAATACAGTTCCCTGCACAGTGACATCATCAGTGACATCAGAGACAGCATGCAAGACAGAAAAAGCAACAAACAAAGAACAGGAAGAAGAATGACATGCAGAGACGATGCAGAGACGATGCACAGACGATGCACAGACGATGCACAGACGATGCAGAGACGATGCAGAGACGATGCACAGACGATGCACAGACGATGCACAGACGATGCACAGACGATGCAGAGACGATGCAGAGACGATGCAGAGACGATGCACAGACGATGCACAGACGATGCACAGACGATGCACAGACGATGCACAGACGATGCAGAGACGATGCACAGACGATGCACAGACGATGCACAGACGATGCACAGACGATGCACAGACGATGCACAGACGATGCACAGACGATGCACAGACGATGCACAGACGATGCACAGACGATGCACAGACGATGCACAGACGATGCACAGACGATGCAGAGACGAGGAGCCAGTGATCCAGCCAGGATTTGAAAGAACATGGATTGCAAAGCCTGGTTTGCGCCTTAAAGAGGAGGGGGAGGCAGAGATAAACGTTCCCAGTGCGGGTAAGAGAGAACAGACTGCATTTCAGTCTTGGTTAGAAATCTTTTAAAGGAGGGGTTACAAGCTGTCCTGTAACAAACCCTGCAGCTGAGCTCTATGCTTGACATCTTGGGCAATGCTTCAACGATTAAGACGATCAGTAACAGTTCCAATCGTTTAACAAGTGATAAAACCTTTAACCTCTAAAACCTGAGCACGAGTCTCGATGCTGTTACCTGCAGTACCGTGAGAGGTGGACTAGAATCCCCTCTGCGGTTCTGAGCAGACCCGTCTGGTACCGGCTGACCCATACCAAGCCTGCCGCACCAGCTCCGGTCCACAGACTACTGGACAACCTCGCTGTTTCAACCAGTCTCAATTTAAAACTCAGACAGACACACAGACAGGCCTACAGACACACAGACAGACCTACAGACACAGAGAGACAGGCCGACAGACACAGAGAGACAGACCTACAGACACACAGACAGACCTACAGACACACAGACAGACCTACAGACAAAGAGAGACAGGCCGACAGACACACAGACAGACACACAGAGACAGGCCTACAGACACACAGAGACAGGCCTACAGACACACAGAGACAGGCCGACAGACACACAGACAGACCTACAGACAAAGAGAGACAGGCCGACAGACACACAGAGACAGACCTACAGACACACAGAGACAGGCCTACAGACACACAGAGACAGGCCTACAGACACACAGAGACAGGCCGACAGACACACAGACAGACCTACAGACACAGAGAGACAGGCCGACAGACACAGAGAGACAGACCTACAGACACACAGAGACAGACCTACAGACACAGAGACAGACCTACAGACACACAGACAGGCCTACAGACACACAGACAGGCCTACAAACACACAGACAGACCTACAGACACAGAGAGACAGACCTACAGACACAGAGAGACAGGCCAACAGACACACAGAGACAGACCTACAGCCACACAGAGACAGACCTACAGACACACAGAGACAGGCCTACAGACACAGAGAGACAGACCTACAGACACACAGAGACAGACCTACAGACACACAGAGACAGACCTACAGACACAGAGACAGACCTACAGACACACAGAGACAGGCCGACAGACACACAGAGACAGACCTACAGACACACAGAGACAGGCCTACAGACACACAGAGACAGACCTACAGGTACACAGAGACAGACCTACAGGTACACAGAGACAGACCTACAGGCACACAGAGACAGACCTACAGGCACACAGAGACAGACCTACAGACACAGAGACAGACCTACAGACACAGAGACAGACCTACAGACACACAGACAGACCTACAGACACACAGACAGACCTACAGACACATAGACAGACCTACAGACACACAGACAGACCTACAGACACAGAGACAGACCTACAGACACACAGACAGACCTGCGCTGGAAGCTGGGGGCGGAGCTTGTGACCTCGTTCCCTGATTGGCTGTTGAGGCGGCGTGTGTAGGAGGAGCTCCTGGTGAGTGCGCCCGTGACATCAGTGCTGTCATGCATTGCGGGTTGCCGTGGAAACGAGCTGCTGCGTGGGGAGGGAGGGAGGGAGGAGTTATGCACTCGCCTGAGTTTCTGCTTTTTGTCCAACAGACAAGCTACAAGCAGAAGAGGAAGAAGAGGAAGAACAGGAAGCGGTTCCCAATCCAAGACATGTGAGTCTGGAGCTCCGAAACTCGCTAGTACTAACTTCACAAGTGCGTCGCAGATCACAGGGAAAGCACGAGAGTGACTCAAGCTGGCAAGGGATTTGGAAGCTCCCTGGAAGCTCCCTGCACCCTCCCCTCCCCACCTCTACCTGCTGGGGGGCTCCTGGCTGCTGTCCGGGATGCTGAATAGGTGTCGGGTGGGGGTGGGGGGGACCCGGGCCAGACGGGGCTCCCTGCTCTCTCCATCCTGCAGTAACAAGAACCCTATCAATAACCCCGTCACAGCCCACTGCATCAATCCCTCCCACACTCTCCGTGCGGCACCAGCCTCACCTTGGCCTGTGTCTCTGCGACGGTGAGCCGGGGGCTGGACGCGGACCGGCTGATCCCCCCGCTGCTGTCCCGGGCCTTGCTCTCCTCCTGGCCCCCAGGGGCCCCTCGCTGTTCAGGGCCCCGTGAAGCTACCCGTCTTGGCGCAGCGAGGTCCTCCAGGAGGTAGGGGGGCTGCTCCGTCCTTCCTCCTCCTCCTCCGCCTGCGTGGAAGAGCGAGGAGCTGCAGGGGGCTTGCTGGGGGCTGGAGCCTGAAGGGGGTGGGGGGGTGGGAGGCACAGTTATGCAGGACTTAAACACTCAGTCAAACAGAAACACAATGGTAAAGCATGGCTGTGATTAGATCGCTCCCATCTTCTCTAATGAATGAAACGCAATGGTAAAGCATGGCTGTGATTAGATCGCTCCCATCTTCTCTAATGAATGAATCTGCTATGTATTCCTCTGGTTTAGATTCCATTTTGGCTGCACTTCTTCAGGGTGGCCTGTAGGGGGCGGCACTTTAAAAATCAAACCATGCCCTGCTCACCGCTTGGAGCAATTCCTGGTTTCACTGTGAGTTTAATCAGACACACCTGTGCTTGTTACCTCGCATTGATCGATTCCTGGTTTCACTGTGAGTTTAATCAGACACACCTGTGCTTGTTACCTCGCATTGATCGATTCCTGGTTTCACTGTGAGTTTAATCAGACACACCTGTGCTTGTTACCTCGCATTGATCGATTCCTGGTTTCACTGTGAGTTTAATCAGACACACCTGTGCTTGTTACCTCGCATTGATCGATTCCTGGTTTCACTGTGAGTTTAATCAGACACACCTGTGCTTGTTACCTCGCATTGATCGATTCCTGGTTTCACTGTGAGTTTAATCAGACACACCTGTGCTTGTTACCTCGAGCTGGAATGGGTGACACGGCTGTGCAACATCCCTGTGATATTATTATTAAGCTCACAGAGTGAATGTAAAACCTGGACTGACTCACCGTGCTCTGCAGTGGGAGTGGTATTATTAATATTAGAATTGTTATTATCATCACGCTCAATGGGCTCCACCCACCTTCTTGCTGGGTCCACTGGTTGCCGCGGCAACGCTGGCGATGGCAGGACTGTTCAGTTTGTTGTTCAGATTGTTTATCATTTCAACGAAGTTTTCACTTTCTCTGCACAAAAAAGGGAGAGAGAGAGAGAGAGAGAGAGAGGAGAGGAGAGGAGAGGAGAGAGAGGTCATAGAACAAACCGATGTGTACATTGAACCGAAACAGAAGGCAGGAAGGTGCCAAACCTCTCTCTAACTAGCTGCTCAACTCTCTCCCGACTGGACTCCTCTCTGACTCTCTCTCGCTCTCTGGCTCTCGCTCTCTCTGACTCTCGCTCTCTGACTCTCTCTGCTCTGCTCTGTTCTGACTCTCGCCGCTCTCGCCTCTCTGACTCTCTCTCTCTGACTCTCGTCTCGCTTCTGACTCTCGCTCTCGCTCTCTGACTCTCACTCGCTCTCTCTGACTCTCGCTCTCTCGCTCTCTCTGACTCTCGCTCGCTTCGCCTCTCTGACTCTCTCGCTTCGCTCTCTCTGACTCTCGCTGCTCTCGCTCTCTCTGACTCTCTGCTCTCTCTGCTCTCTCTGACTCTCGCCTCGCCTCTCTGGCTCTCGCTCTCTCTGACTCTTTCTCTCTCTGACTCTCGCCTCTGCTCTCTCTCTCTGACTCTCACTCTCGACTCTCTGACTCTCGCTCTCTCTCTGACTCTCTCTCTCTCTGACTCTCTCCTCTGACTCTTTCTCTCTCTGACTTGACTCCTCTCTCTGACTCTCTCTCTCGCCTCTCTCTCTGACTCTCTCACCTGACTCGGTCTCGACTCAGTGTCAGATTCCTCCTCGAGCTGGAGCTGCTTGACTCCCTCTCCTTCCTCTCCTCCTCCACTCCCTCGAAGGCCACGGGTTCCGAGTGTCTCCAGGGCACGCCTCTCCTTGTCGTGCAGAGAGATCTTCTCTTTGCTGCTCATACGAGAAATAGAGCTCCTGTGGGGGCACCGGGAGGGAGGCGGGCAAACACCATGCAGTAGCCAATCAGTGTCACACACACACACACGGCAAACAGCACAGCCAATCAGTGCGAGATTCCACTTCCCCTTTAAGAGAAACTCCAAACTTAAACACTGGAGCCCCGGTTTTGAGAGTTTAAATAAAAAGAAAAACATGGAACCCATGCTTCCCTTTTTACTTTGCTATCTGACTTAAACATTCAAAAATACAGAAAATGAATTTACTGTCAATGCAGCTGAGCCGCGAATGAACCAATCAGTGAACAGAGACACGTCGCTGATCATCTCGCTTTGAAAATCAAACACCAAGTTAAAAAAAAACACAAAAAACTCACACATAGCTTAAAGGGGAAGTGTTTTTAGCCACAGTGTCTGTTACAAGCTCACACGTCACTGGAAAAAACAACAAACACACTGCCCCCCCCCCACATGCGCACACACTGACACGGACACACACACGCGGACACAAACACACTGATACACACAAACCCACCGACACGGACACACATACACACACACAAACACACACGAACCCACCGCCACAGACAGAAACACACACACATACTGAGACAGGCACACAGACAGACACACACTGAGACAGGCACACACACACACACACAGACAGAGAGACACACACACACTGAGACAGGCACACACCTACACACACTGAGACAGGCACACTGACAGACACACAGAGACAGACACTGACAGACACACAGAGACAGACACACACACACACACAGACACACACACACACACAGACAGGCACACACCGACACACACTGAGACAGGAACACAGACACACACACACACACAGACACACACACACACACAGACAGGCACACACCGACACACACTGAGACAGGCACACAGACAGACACCCACAGACACAGACATTGAGACAGACACAGACAGACACACAGACACAGGCAGGCAGGGGTGGCAGCGTTGGCACTGTGCGTACCTGCGTGTGCGGCCCAGGGCACTCTGGGACAGCGGGCTCGTCTCGATGAGGGCGGGCTGCAGCTTGGCCTGCTTCTCCTTCTCGATCCGCAACTGAGAAAGAGGGAGCGAGAGAGCGGGAGGAAGAGAGGTAAACAGAGGGACAAACCAGACCCAAGTCAGACAGGCGAACACAGACGGATATATAGAAAGTCACACAAACAAACGGGCAGACATACAAACACACAGACACACACGCAGACGGGCAGACAGAAGGACACATGGACAGACTGACAGACAGAAGGACACAATAGAAGGACGGACAGACAAAAGGACACACAGAAGGACAGACAGATGGAGGGACAGACAAGGACACACAGAAGGACAGATGGAGGGACAGACAGAAGAACACACAGACGGACAGATGGAGGGACAGACAGAAGGACACACAGACAGACAGATAGACAGACCTGGCTCTGTTTCTTCTGCAGCTCCTCCAGCATTTCCACGAGGCTCTCATCGGCCACATCGAAGGCAGTCTGACCCTGCAGGGGGAGGAGAGAAAACAAAGAGATCAGCAGCACTGTGAGGAACTGCAGGAGGAGATACAGCAGCAGCAGCAGCACTGCGAGGAACTGCAGGAGGAGATACAGCAGCAGCAGCACGGTGAGGAACTGCAGGAGGAGATACAGCAGCAGCAGCACTGTGAGGAACTGCAGGAGGAGATACAGCAGCAGCAGCACTGTGAGGAACTGCAGGAGGAGATACAGCAGCAGCAGCACTGTGAGGAACTGCAGGAGGAGATACAGCAGCAGCAGCACTGTGAGGAACTGCAGGAGGAGATACAGCAGCAGCAGCACTGTGAGGAACTGCAGGAGATACAGCAGCAGCAGCACTGTGAGGAACTGCAGGAGATACAGCAGCAGCAGCACTGTGAGGAACTGCAGGAGATACAGCAGCAGCAGCACTGTGAGGAACTGCAGGAGATACAGCAGCAGCAGCACTGTGAGGAACTGCAGGAGGAGATACAGCAGCAGCACTGTGAGGAACTGCAGGAGGAGATACAGCAGCAGCACTGTGAGGAACTGCAGGAGGAGATACAGCAGCAGCACTGTGAGGAACTGCAGGAGGAGATACAGCAGCAGCAGCACTGTGAGGAACTGCAGGAGGAGATACAGCAGCAGCAGCACTGTGAGGAACTGCAGGAGGAGATACAGCAGCAGCAGCAGCAGCACTGTGAGGAACTGCAGGAGGAGATACAGCAGCAGCAGCAGCACTGCGAGGAACTGCAGGAGGAGATACAGCAGCAGCAGCAGCATTGTGAGGAACTGCAGGAGGAGATACAGCAGCAGCACTGTGAGGAACTGCAGGAGGAGATACAGCAGCAGCAGCACTGTGAGGAACTGCAGGAGGAGATACAGCAGCAGCAGCACTGTGAGGAACTGCAGGAGATACAGCAGCAGCAGCACTGTGAGGAACTGCAGGAGATACAGCAGCAGCACTGTGAGGAACTGCAGGAGGAGATACAGCAGCAGCAGCAGCATTGTGAGGAACTGCAGGAGGAGATACAGCAGCAGCAGCACTGTGAGGAACTGCAGGAGGAGATACAGCAGCAGCAGCACGGTGAGGAACTGCAGGAGATACAGCAGCAGCAGCACTGTGAGGAACTGCAGGAGATACAGCAGCAGCACTGTGAGGAACTGCAGGAGGAGATACAGCAGCAGCAGCAGCATTGTGAGGAACTGCAGGAGGAGATACAGCAGCAGCAGCACTGTGAGGAACTGCAGGAGATACAGCAGCAGCAGCACTGTGAGGAACTGCAGGAGATACAGCAGCAGCACTGTGAGGAACTGCAGGAGGAGATACAGCAGCAGCAGCAGCAGCATTGTGAGGAACTGCAGGAGGAGATACAGCAGCAGCAGCACTGTGAGGAACTGCAGGAGGAGATACAGCAGCAGCAGCACTGTGAGGAACTGCAGGAGGAGATACAGCAGCAGCAGCACTGTGAGGAACTGCAGGAGGAGATACAGCAGCAGCAGCACTGCGAGGAACTGCAGGAGGAGATACAGCAGCAGCAGCAGCATTGTGAGGAACTGCAGGAGGAGATACAGCAGCAGCAGCACTGTGAGGAACTGCAGGAGGAGATACAGCAGCAGCACTGTGAGGAACTGCAGGAGGAGATACAGCAGCAGCAGCACTGTGAGGAACTGCAGGAGGATTACAGCAGCAGCAGCATCATTGTGAGGAACTGCAGGAGGAGATACAGCAGCAGCAGCACTGTGAGGAACCTCAGCCCCGCCCCCTCTCTCACAGGTGCCCCAGCCCCGCCCCTCTCTCACGGTGCCCCAGCCCTGCCCCTCTCTCACAGGTGCCCCAGCCCGCCCCTCTCTCACGGTGCCCCAGCCCGCCCCTCTCACAGGTGCCCCAGCCCACCCCCTCTCTCACGGTGCCCCAGCCCGCCCCCTCTCACAGGTGCCCCAGCCCCACCCCTCTCTCACGGTGCCCCAGCCCGCCCCTCTCTCACAGGTGCCCCAGCCCCACCCCTCTCACCGGTGCCCCAGCCCGCCCCTCTCTCACAGGTGCCCCAGCCCGCCCCTCTCTCACCGGTGCCCCAGCCCCGCCCCTCCTCTCACCGGTGCCCCAGCCCGCCCCTCTCTCACCACTTTGTTGACGGCCTGCATGTGCACAGACTCTCCCCAGCAGCCGGCACACCTCCTCCTGGCCCCAGTGCGCTGCAGCATGCAGGGAGCTCCAGCCATCGTTATCCTTCACATTCACATCAAACCCAGCCTTCAGCAGCAGCCTGCCAGAGGAGGAGAGGGGGGGGGGAGAGAGAGAAGAGAGAGATTGAGAGAGAGAGAGAGAGAGAGAGAGAGAGATAGAGAGAGAGAGAGAGAGATAGAGAGGAGAGAGCAGAGAAAAGAGTTAGAGGAGAGAGAGAGAGAGGAGAGAGGGATAGATAAGTGAGAGATGAGGAGAGGAGAGAAAATAGAGATAGAGAGAAGAGAGAGATATATAGAGAGAGCAGAGAGAGAGAGAGAGAGAGAGAGAGAGAGAGAGATAGATGAGCGAGAGAGATAGAGGGAAGAGAGATAGAGGAGAGAGGAGAGGAGAGGAGAGAAAAGAGAGATAGAGAGAAGAGAGATAGAGAGAAGAGCTCTGATTTTCAATGTCCAGCAATGGCGATGAGGGATGGATGTCACGGACAGGCTTGTTTTCATCTGTAATATCCGGCTCACACACACACACACTGACACACTGACACACACACACAGACACGCACACTGACACTGATGCACACACACTGACACACACACACACACTGACACACACACACTGATACACTGACACACACACACACACTGACACACTGACACACACACACACACTGACACTGATGCACACACTGACACACACACGCACACACTGACACTGATGCACACACTGACACACACACACTGACACACACACGCACACACTGACACTGATGCACACACATTGACACACACACACACTGACACACACACATTGACACACACACTGACACACACACACACACACACACACACACACACACACACACACTGACACTGATGCACACACATTGACACACACACACTGACACACACACACTGATGCACACACACACACACACACACACACTGACACTGATGCACACACATTGACACACACACACTGACACACACACACTGACACACACACACTGACACTGATGCACACACATTGACACACACACACTGACACACACACACTGACACACACACACTGACACTGATGCACACACACTGACACACACACGCACACACTGACACTGATGCACACACACTGACACACACACACACACACTGACACTGATGCACACACACTGACACACACTGACACACACACACACACTGACACGCACTGACACTGATGCACACACACTGACGCACACACACTGACACACACTGACACTGATGCACACACACTGACACACACACACACACACACACAGACACTGATGCACACACTGACACACACACACACACACACACACTGACACTGATGCACACACACTGACACACACTGACACTCTGATGCACACACACAGACAGACACTGATGCACACACACACTGATGCACACACACAGACACTGACACACACACACACTGCCACTCTCTCTCCCCCCCATGGTCTTCATCGACCCCCGACTCACTTGATGACCTCGAGGTACCCCTTGGCTGCCGCGACGTGCAGGTCGGTGGCCCCAGTTTTGGGGTGCCGGCTCACCGTGACCTTGCCCTGATTGACCCAATGCTGAGCATCCTGCAGCATCAGCCTCTTCTCCTCCTGGCGCGCCGACTCCACATCCACCCCTGAGAGGAGAGGAGGGGAGAGAGAGGGAGTTAACAATGCCTATTCAAACCGGACGCGATGCGAGGGGGAGGAGGGGAGAGAGGAGAGGAGGGAGAGAGGGAGTTAACAATGCCTATTCAAACCGACGCGATGGGGAGGGGGGGAGAGAGGAGAGGAGGGGAGAGAGAGGGAGTTAACAATGCCTATTCAAACCGGACGCGATGCGAGGGGGAGGGGGGGAGAGAGGAGAGGAGAGGAGAGAGAGGGAGCAAAGATGCCTATTCAAACCGACACGATGCGAGGGGAGGGGGGAGAGAGAGGGGTGGGGGGGGGAGTGAGGGGAAGGGGGAGTGAGAGAGGGGGGGAGGGGAAGGGAGGGAGGAGGGGAAGGGAGTGGGGGAGGGGAAGGGAGTGGAGGAGGGGAAGGGAGTGGGGAGGGGAAGGGAGTGGGGGAGGGGAGAGAGTCACCTTGCTTCTTAATCTCAGCCTGCAGCAGCCTCTCATGGCGACTCCTGCGCCACGTCCAGGGTAGCTCTCCCTCGCTATTCACCGCTGCCACGCGCCCCTTCTTGATCAGGAAGCCCGCTGATCTCCTGAAGCGCAGGACGCGGCGGCGTGCAGGGGTCCAGCCCTCATTGTCAGGCTGGTTCACGTTCGCTCCGTGTTCAACCAGAAACTCCACCATCTCTAGATTCTCGTCAATACAGGCCTGAAGAGAGAGAGAGGAGAGGGGGATAGTGTGAGAGGGGGAGAGAGTGAGAGTGTGTGTGTGTGACTGAGAGAGAGAGAGAGAGTGCGAGTGATTGAGTCTGTGAGAGTCAGAGTGCGACTGCAGAAACAGCTGCTTGGGTTTGAGTGGATCGCTGTTCTCTGCAGAGTCTACAGCGATCAATCCTCACAAACCCAAGCAGCCGTTTCCTCTCTCGTTTCACTCAGAAGGGTAAATCAGTCGGATGGACAGCAGCGACCCTCTCCAGTGGAGAGCTCCATCAGAACGATCCAGTAATCGGTTTGTCAGCTCCAGTGCACTGGCTGAATACTTCAACAGAGCTTAATCTCAAACACGTGATTCCTGTTCTGCGCACTAGGGGGCAGTGGTAAGCAGGGGCTCCTGGTTCAGTGGCAGCAGGCTGGGGGTCGTTCATAACTTTGAGCCTCAGAATTTATTTCCAGTGGGTCAGGGGTCAGAGATCCCCTCCCCCCGCCCCTCGCATGAACTCCACTCAGCAGAGCTGGAGGAGAGAGCTGGGCTCGGGCCAGGAATCACCAACCTCGACAGGAAAACAGATGGGAAAAGAAAAAAAAAACAATACAAGGGGGAGGTTGGGTTTGGTTTCTCAGCTGGAAAGAATGACAGCCAGTCCTCCTGCTCAAGGGGAACAGATCGAGGAGTGGAGATCCTTTGTATCGCAACACTAGACTGAAAGCCCAGCTCATGAATGAGGAACAAGCGTGCTTTAAAACTCTTCTCAGAAGTTCGGTCCGAGCTGTTTTGTTGAGCTGAAGAAGTCCTGACCCTGACCCTGTTTAGTTTACCTTCCCGAGAGCCACTCTCACTGCAGAGCGAACGAGACCACCTGTCAGGGGGGCGACGAGGGGCCACGGCTTCCCGCAGCGTCAGCCACCAGACCCTGGAACCCAGGTGCCGACCCGCAGCGTCTGTGGTGTGTTTGTGAGGAACGCAGCCCCAGACGGACCCCTCCCTCCTCCCTCCTCCACACTCACAAAGGGGATATTGTTGCAGCTGCTCGCCGGCTCTCGGTCACCACTTGGAAAGGCAACTCGGAAAATAACAATAATGTATATTTAAATGTGGGTTGCTAGGCGACGGGGGCCGTTACATATTCCAACAGACACACAAACGCGCGCTCCCCCCCCCTCCTCTCTCTCTCTCTCTCTTTCTCTCTCTGTGTGTGTGTGTGACATTCCGGATCACTTCGGAGCAGCACACTAGCGAGGAGGACCGAGAGCCATACAAGGACATTCTCCAGCCGGGCAGGCCAGGCGCTAACAAGAGGAGGCGGTGTGGTCCAGGGGGAGAGCTGAGGGACTGGGAGGCAGGCAGTGTGGTCTAGTGGGGAGAGCTGAGGGACTGGGAGGCAGGCAGTGTGGTCTAGTGGGGACAGCTGAGGGACTGGGAGGGAGGCAGTGTGGTCCAGGGGGAGAGCTGAGGGACTGGGAGGCAGGCAGTGTGGTCTAGTGGGGAGAGCTGAGGGACTGGGAGGCAGGCAGTGTGGTCTAGTGGGGAGAGCTGAGGGACTGGGAGGCAGGCAGTGTGGTCTTGTGGGGACAGCTGAGGGACTGGGAGGGAGGCAGTGTGGTCTAGTGGGGACAGCTGAGGGACTGGGAGGCAGGCAGTGTGGTCTAGTGGGGAGAGCTGAGGGACTGGGAGGGAGGCAGTGTGGTCTAGTGGGGAGAGCTGAGGGACTGGGAGGGAGGCAGTGTGGTCTAGTGGGGACAGCTGAGGGACTGGGAGGGAGGCAGTGTGGTCTAGTGGGGAGAGCTGAGGGACTGGGAGGCAGGCAGTGTGGTCTAGTGGGGAGAGCTGAGGGACTGGGAGGAAGGCAGTGTGGTCTAGTGGGGAGAGCTGAGGGACTGGGAGGGAGGCAGTGTGGTCTAGTGGGGACAGCTGAGGGACTGGGAGGCAGGCAGTGTGGTCTAGTGGGGACAGCTGAGGGACTGGGAGGCAGGCAGTGTGGTCTAGTGGGGAGAGCTGAGGGACTGGGAGGGAGGCAGTGTGGTCTAGTGGGGAGAGCTGAGGGACTGGGAGGCAGGCAGTGTGGTCTAGTGGGGAGAGCTGAGGGACTGGGAGGGAGGCAGTGTGGTCTAGTGGGGAGAGCTGAGGGACTGGGAGGGAGGCAGTGTGGTCTAGTGGGGAGAGCTGAGAGACTGGGAGGGAGGGAGGCAGTGTGGTCTAGTGGGGAGAGCTGAGAGACTGGGAGGGAGGGAGGCAGTGTGGTCTAGTGGGGAGAGCTGAGGGACTGGGAGGTCTAGTGGGGAGAGCTGAGGGACTGGGAGGGAGGGAGGCAGTGTGGTCTAGGTGTTAGAGCTGTGACAGAGGGAGGCAGTGTGGTCTAGGGGTTAGAGCTGTGACAGAGGGAGGCAGTGTGGTCTAGGGGTTAGAGCTGTGACAGAGGGAGGCAGTGTGGTCTAGGGGTTAGAGCTGTAACAGAGGGAGGCAGTGTGGTCTAGGGGTTAGAGCTGTGACAGAGGGAGGCAGTGTGGTCTAGGGGTTAGAGCTGTGACAGAGAGAGGCAGTGTGGTCTAGGGGTTAGAGCTGTGACAGAGGGAGGCAGTGTGGTCTAGGGGTTAGAGCTGTGACAGAGGGAGGCAGTGTGGTCTAGGTGTTAGAGCTGTGACAGAGGGAGGCAGTGTGGTCTAGGGGTTAGAGCTGTGACAGAGGGAGGCAGTGTGGTCTAGGGGTTAGAGCTGTGACAGAGGGAGGCAGTGTGGTCTAGGGGTTAGAGCTGTGACAGAGGGAGGCAGTGTGGTCTAGGGGTTAGAGCTGTGACTGGGAGGGAGGGTGGAGTTTGGAGGGGCAGCGCTCTCTGTGTGGTCTCATGTGCGAGTCTTGAGTGCTACAATGTTCAGGTCATGTTCTCAGAAGGACCTCTTAGGAAGAACAACGTGATAACTTGGCTGTGTTTGGAGCTCCCTCTGGCACCCTCCCTCCCTCTCTCTCTCTCTTGCACCCTCTCTCTCTCTCCTCTAAGTTACAATCATCCAACAACGTCATAAAGCATTTCTGTGAGAGAGTCTTAGAATTCTCTTTTAATACAGATTGTGGAGACAGAAACATGGAAATTAAGCAACCACAATGTGGCTTCGGGTTCCTTCATCTTCACACCCGCTCTCGCTCTTCACAGGGAGCGGAGGAACATGCGGGCGTGGCTCCGAGGTCTCTGACGCGCACTGCAGAGCAGTTTGAGCCAGTCCAGGTTTTGCAACCCCCTGCATCCCAGACAGGAAGTCCCCGAGAGGAGGTCAAACTCATCCCTGACCTTTATGTTGCCAAGCACTTCCTGTTTCAATCAGGCTCTTCCTGTCAAACTCCTGATCATTTCAATAACAATAACAACAATAACATTATTATTATTATTATTATTATTATTATTATTATTATTATTATTATTAATAATAATAATAATAATAGACTAATTCACTGAGGGGAGCTCTGAGCCCCAGGACTGGGTGCAGCAGCAGGGCTAGTGTGAGTTTCTAACCCTGCTCAAACTCCTGGCTCCTGATCATTTCAATAATAATAGACGTCACACAAAGGAAGGGTTGGATAGTTAGAGCCGCACAAGCCCAAAAGCCACCGAATCCCTCAGCGACTCGCTGTGGTTTTAAATAAAATGAAGATGCATACAATCTGATAAACAACTAAAAAGCCTGACAGATTAAAAAAAAAAAATGTCTGGAAACCAAGAGAAATGCTGCCATTGTTTGGTCTTGCTCTTTGAAAACAGCCACGAGGCAAAATCCACGTCAGCGAGCGCGGTCCCAATCGTGCTGGGGACAGGAGAGCGGCCGGGAGCTGCTGCAGAGGCCCTGCCTGGGTCTCCAGTGAAGGGGTCCGGGGGCTCTCAGCAAGAGAAAAGCAACACAGAGACACAATACATAAAAGAGTTGCTTAAGCGCAAATTAAAGCACAAAGCTGCTGTTTCTATATCCCTCATCACTGCGTGGAAACTGAAATGCTCACGCCCAGGTTTTCATGCAGGTTTGTATATAAAGGATACAAATGACCACTCTTGAGGCGATGGTTATAAACTCGAACCCCCCTTCAATCCTGTGTAAGATCGTCGTCCGATTCACTCATCTAATAAAAGGTATTTTTCTCGCTCCCAGTCGGAATTCTCAATCCCCAGTAGGGTCGTAACAATTGGACCAGCGGTCACACAGCTGGGAGACAAGACAGAGGGAAGGAGACACTTCTATACACCTCTACCCCCACTCAGAGACAGGACTGGACAGGAAGCCATCAGTAAGACCTTCTCAACAGGACTGGCTAAACAAGTTAAACCAGGAGATCTTCAAAACAAAACAGCAGCTCTGAACCCTGTGACTCATCAAATTTCATTCCTGGAACAGCTTGACCGATCACACTGTCAATCTGAGATCTGCCTGATCCTCCTGTCAATCTGAGATCTGCCTGATCCTCCTGTCAATCTGAGATCCACCTGATCCTCCTCTCAATCTGAGATCCGCCTGATCCTCCTCTCAATCTGAGATCTGCCTGATCCTCCTGTCAATCTGAGATCCGCCTGATCCTCCTGTCAATCTGAGATCCGCCTGATCCTCCTGTCAAGCTGAGATCCGCCTGATCCTCCGGTCAAGCTGAGATCCACTGACCCTCCTGTCAAACTGAGATCCACTGACCCTCCTGTCAAGCTGAGATCCACTGACCCTCCTGTCAATCTGAGATCCACTGACCCTCCTGTCAATCTGAGATCCGCCTGATCCTCCTGTCAATCTGAGATCTGCCTGATCCTCCTGTCAATCTGAGATCCACCTGATCCTCCTCTCAATCTGAGATCCGCCTGATCCTCCTGTCAATCTGAGATCCGCCTGATCCTCCTGTCAATCTGAGATCTGCCTGATCCTCCTGTCAAGCTGAGATCCACTGACCCTCCTGTCAATCTGAGATCCACTGATCCTCCTGCCAATCTGAGATCCACTGATCCTCCTGTCAATGTGAGATCCGCCTGATCATAGTAGATTTACTCTAAAGAGAGGAGCAGATTTACTCCAAACAGAGAGGGAGTAGATTTTCTCTAAAAATCAGTTGTATAGAAACAATAGGTGCTTGTGTGAAAATGTTAGGCCGCTTGGTGCTTTAATTAGGCATCTTAAAATCATGTGTGGCTCTGTGTTTCTTTTCTCTTATGCTTTACATTAACTGCAGGTGTGGCCTATTCAAGTCATCAATTAAAGTAGGCAATCACCAATTTGCATATTTTGTCAATTTTCCAAGATTTGCAGTTCCAGTGGCTTGATCTCATTTGCACAGCAGAGAGAGAGAATCTACATAAAATGTAACCTGTGCCTGAGAAGTAACTTCTTGTAACTGTAACTAAGTAATCGGTTACTGCAACAAGTCACAATTTTGTTTAAGTAACAGATTACTTTTGAAAAGTACCCCCTCAGCTCTGTTCCTGGTACAGAGAGAGACGCGGGGAGATCGACAGGTCAAACTAATTCAACAGCTGTGTGTCCAGGGAGTGATTCTCTTATACCCATGCAGCTCAGGGAGTCTCTTATAATACCCGTGCAGCTCAGGGAGTCTCTTATAATACCCGTGCAGCTCAGGGAGTCTCTTATAATACCCGTGCAGCTCAGGGAGTCTCTTATAATACCCGTGCAGCTCAGGGAGTCTCTTATAATACCCGTGCAGCTCAGGGAGTCTCTTATAATACCCGTGCAGCTCAGGGAGTCTCTTATAATACCCGTGCAGCTCAGGAGTCTCTTATAATACCCGTGCAGCTCAGGAGTCTCTTATAATACCCGTGCAGCTCAGGGAGTCTCTTATAATACCCGTGCAGCTCAGGAGTCTCTTATAATACCCGTGCAGCTCAGGGTCTCTTATAATACCCGTGCAGCTCAGGAGTCTCTTATAATACCGTGCAGCTCAGGCGTCTCTTATACTCTGCTGCTCTGCCTCTCTGCCTCTGCTGCCTGCCTGCCTCTCTGTCTCTCTGCCTCTCTGTCTGCCTCTCTGCCTCTCTGTCTGCCTCTCTGCCTCTCTGTCTCTCTGTCTGCCTCTCTGCCTCTCTGTCTGCCTCTCTGCCTCTCTCTCTGCCTCTCTGCCTGTCTGTCTGTCTTCCCGCCTTGCTCTCCTCTCCTTGTATAGATATTCTGTCAGACAGCACAATCCTCTCCCTCACACTGTTTCAATGCTGCTTGTTTAGCATTCACAACAGGAATTCCTTCCCTGTCAGCAATCTCAGCGATCCACGGAGGCAGCTGCCACAGCAGGATTCCCAGATGCCGGCATTCGGAACACGGGCACATAGCTGGAATTCCGTGGATTTGTATTCCCGAAAAACAGGAGGCGAGGAAAACAAAAACCAACACCTTCCTGTACAACATGGCAACAAACACATGCGCTGCAGAGGATCGCAACACCATCACAAACCGGTGCGAAAGCGCGGGGTGGAAACAGGACTCCGACTGCACAGCCGTGTCACCCAGTCCAGGTTTTACTACCAGCTTGACTAGACATGGTGTGTCTCATTAAACTCAGAGTGAAACCAGGAATGGATCAAACTGCGACGCAAGTCTTATTTCCATCTCTGAGCTGTGCACAATTCTACACACTGTCTTTAATAACCGCCCACTGCTGCAAGTCGTGTCAGAAGCATGTGTGCTTCGCTCATAGAGAAGCATGTTCCAAATGTGTGTGGGGGGGGTGGAGCTGATGTAAACAAACCAGACTGTCAACAAGGCCTGCAGCACAGAACACGAAGGGAGAAAGGACAGCGCGCAAACGGATTACATTTCCAGTATAAGCCTGAGCAAGGAACCTCCACACATTCAAATACCAGTTTAGAAACCCAGTATATCAATGATAACGACACAAAAACACAGACACCCTCTGTGTAACCTCTAACCACAAGGTCATCGATTCACACAGACACATGACACAGACACCCTCTGTGTAACCTCTAACCACAAGGCTATCGACTCACACAGACACAGGACACAGACACCCTCTGTGTAACCTCTAACCACAAGGTCATCGATTCACACAGACACAGGACACAGACACCCTCTGTGTAACCTCTAACCACAAGGTCATCGATTCACACAGACACAGGACACAGACACCCTCTGTGTAACCTCTAACCACAAGGTCATCGATTCACACAGACACAGGACACAGACACCCTCTGTGTAACCTCTAACCACAAGGTCATCGATTCACACAGACACAGGACACAGACACCCTCTGTGTAACCTCTAACCACAAGGTCATCGATTCACACAGACACAGGACACAGACACCCTCTGTGTAACCTCTAACCACAAGGTCATCGATTCACACAGACACAGGACACAGACACCCTCTGTGTAACCTCTAACACACAAGGTCATCGATTCACACAGACACAGGACACAGACACCCTCTGTGTAACCTCTAACACACAAGGTCATCGATTCACACAGACACAGGACACAGACACCTCTGTGTAACCTCTAACACACAAGGTCATCGATTCACACAGACACAGGACACAGACACCCTGTGTACACCTCACACACACACAGGTCATCACATTCACACAGACACAGGACACACACTGTGTACACACACACACAAGGTCATCACACACACACACACATGACACAGACACACTCACACACTCACACACACAGACACACACACACACACAGACACACACACACACACACACACACAGCACACACACACACACACACACACACACACACACACACACACACACACACACACACACACACACACACACACACACACACACACACACACACACACACACACACACACACACACACACACACACACACACACACACACACACACACACACACACACACACACACACACACACACACACACACACACACACACACACACACACACACACACACACACACACACACACACACACACACACACACACACACACACACACACACACACACACACACACACACACACACACACACACACACACACACACACACACACACACACACACACACACACACACACACACACACACACACACACACACACACACACACACACACACACACACACACACACACACACACACACACACACACACACACACACACACACACACACACACACACACACACACACACACACACACACACACACACACACACACACACACACACACACACACACACACACACACACACACACACACACACACACACACACACACACACACACACACACACACACACACACACACACACACACACACACACACACACACACACACACACACACACACACACACACACACACACACACACACACACACACACACACACACACACACACACACACACACACACACACACACACACACACACACACACACACACACACACACACACACACACACACACACACACACACACACACACACACACACACACACACACACACACACACACACACACACACACACACACACACACACACACACACACACACACACACACACACACACACACACACACACACACACACACACACACACACACACACACACACACACACACACACACACACACACACACACACACACACACACACACACACACACACACACACACACACACACACACACACACACACACACACACACACACACACACACACACACACACACACACACACACACACACACACACACACACACACACACACACACACACACACACACACACACACACACACACACACACACACACACACACACACACACACACACACACACACACACACACACACACACACACACACACACACACACACACACACACACACACACACACACACACACACACACACACACACACACACACACACACACACACACACACACACACACACACACACACACACACACACACACACACACACACACACACACACACACACACACACACACACACACACACACACACACACACACACACACACACACACACACACACACACACACACACACACACACACACACACACACACACACACACACACACACACACACACACACACACACACACACACACACACACACACACACACACACACACACACACACACACACACACACACACACACACACACACACACACACACACACACACACACACACACACACACACACACACACACACACACACACACACACACACACACACACACACACACACACACACACACACACACACACACACACACACACACACACACACACACACACACACACACACACACACACACACACACACACACACACACACACACACACACACACACACACACACACACACACACACACACACACACACACACACACACACACACACACACACACACACACACACACACACACACACACACACACACACACACACACACACACACACACACACACACACACACACACACACACACACACACACACACACACACACACACACACACACACACACACACACACACACACACACACACACACACACACACACACACACACACACACACACACACACACACACACACACACACACACACACACACACACACACACACACACACACACACACACACACACACACACACACACACACACACACACACACACACACACACACACACACACACACACACACACACACACACACACACACACACACACACACACACACACACACACACACACACACACACACACACACACACACACACACACACACACACACACACACACACACACACACACACACACACACACACACACACACACACACACACACACACACACACACACACACACACACACACACACACACACACACACACACACACACACACACACACACACACACACACACACACACACACACACACACACACACACACACACACACACACACACACACACACACACACACACACACACACACACACACACACACACACACACACACACACACACACACACACACACACACACACACACACACACACACACACACACACACACACACACACACACACACACACACACACACACACACACACACACACACACACACACACACACACACACACACACACACACACACACACACACACACACACACACACACACACACACACACACACACACACACACACACACACACACACACACACACACACACACACACACACACACACACACACACACACACACACACACACACACACACACACACACACACACACACACACACACACACACACACACACACACACACACACACACACACACACACACACACACACACACACACACACACACACACACACACACACACACACACACACACACACACACACACACACACACACACACACACACACACACACACACACACACACACACACACACACACACACACACACACACACACACACACACACACACACACACACACACACACACACACACACACACACACACACACACACACACACACACACACACACACACACACACACACACACACACACACACACACACACACACACACACACACACACACACACACACACACACACACACACACACACACACACACACACACACACACACACACACACACACACACACACACACACACACACACACACACACACACACACACACACACACACACACACACACACACACACACACACACACACACACACACACACACACACACACACACACACACACACACACACACACACACACACACACACACACACACACACACACACACACACACACACACACACACACACACACACACACACACACACACACACACACACACACACACACACACACACACACACACACACACACACACACACACACACACACACACACACACACACACACACACACACACACACACACACACACACACACACACACACACACACACACACACACACACACACACACACACACACACACACACACACACACACACACACACACACACACACACACACACACACACACACACACACACACACACACACACACACACACACACACACACACACACACACACACACACACACACACACACACACACACACACACACACACACACACACACACACACACACACACACACACACACCTTTGTATTCCATTAACCCATTAATAGGGAATCGTTGCTTTTGTTCAAATAATAATAATAATAATAAATCACACATTTGTATTTTATTTCATTAATAGTTCATTGTTGTTTTTTTTCTAATAATAATAATAATAATAATAATAATAATAATAATAATAATAATAATAATAATAATCTGAACAAAGACCCAGCGATATTCTGTGACATTCCCACGACCAGGAAGAATTTGAACTTCAAAATGTAAAACATTTCATTTTTAACAACAAACATCGTAAACTCAAACTTCACAAGATCGCCTGGCATGATCGAAAAAGACCAGAGACGCGGCTGTCATCATTATTATCATTATCATTATTATTATTATTATTATTATTAATTTGATATCCAGGATTAATTCGCAACCTCCCGTCAAACGGAATCGAGTTGTCTCGATTGTGATTGGAAACGTGTTGCAGTGTGGAAGCAACACAAGAACTATAGGAAGCGCAGAAACGGTAATACAAGCACACATATATAAATATATATATATATAATATATATAAATGTATATAAAGACCGTGTTTTAAAGCCGCGCAGCTCGGTTCGGGTTGTTTCTCTACCTGGTGTAACGCTGTCAGCCCGTCCACGTTCGTGTGGTTGATATCAGCGCCCTGCTGAAGCAAACCCCGGACCTCCTCCCGATCGCCCGCCGAGCAAGCTGCCATGAACACGGCTCCCTGAGCGAAGCGGACCCGGTACCGAGACTGGCCTGTTCCCCCGGGACGATCCCGCGACTCTGCCTCGGACCGGTCCGTTTCCGAGCCGGTCCATCGGCTCAGCTGCTCTCGGCGCTTCTTCCGAGCGGCGTCCGACCTGGAGCGATCCTCCGCCGCCATCTTCCTAGATTCCTACCCGGACAGAAACGTTGACGGTGTGGAGGAGCGGAGCGGAGCGGGGCAGCGGACTGGCTGGCAGAGCGAATGCGCCACCTGCCTGCAAGAATCTGGCATTGCAACCGGGAGGGGAGGAGAGGGTGGGGATTATCTATGGAAGAGAGAGGGAGGGAGGGGCGAGACCCCCGACAAGAGCCACACAACTTAACAAGGCAATGTCATCACAGCACAAAGCCGAGCGAGAATAAGCAGGACTGCCCTTCCACCAGGGAGGAGAAAAACCCGAGGCAGTGCCCTGCGCCGCCTGTGTACAAGCGACAGAAACTGCAGCTTAAAACCACCACGTCGAAGACCACGATCTAAATCTCCTTCAGTGACTTTGATAGCTCAATTCACCAGCTGAATGCAGACATGTCTTTACTGTGATGTAACACAGCCCCCGACTCTCCCTCAATCTGTAACCCTCTATACTGTAACACCCCCCCAACTCTCCCTCAATCTGTTCCCCTCTATACTGTAACACAGCCCCCGACTCTCCCTCAATCTGTACCCCTCTATACTGTAACACAGCCCCCGACTCTCCCTCAATCTGTACCCCTCTATACTGTAACACAGCCCCAACTCTCCCTCAATCTGTACCCCTCTATACTGTAACACAGCCCCGACTCTCCCTCAATCTGTACCCCTCTATACTGTAACACAGCCCCGACTCTCCCTCAATCTGTACCCCTCTATACTGTAACACAGCCCCCGACTCTCCCTCAATCTGTACCCCTCTATACTGTAACACAGCCCCCGACTCTCCCTCAATCTGTACCCCTCTATACTGCAACACAGCCCCCGACTCTCCCTCAATCTGTACCCCTCTATACTGTAACACCCCCCCAACTCTCCCTCAATCTGTACCCCTCTATACTGTAATGCCCCCCCAACTCTCCCTCAATCTGTACCCCTCTATACTGTAACACAGCCCCCAACTCTCCCTCAATCTGTACCCCTCTATACTGTAACACCCCCCCAACTCTCCCTCAATCTGTACCCCTCTATACTGTAACACACCCCCCAACTCTCCCTCAATCTGTACCCCTCTATACTGTAACAGAGTATAGAGGTACAGTCTGTACCCCTCTATACCTCACTGTAAGGGACATGGGCAAGTAGGGAGCCAGGCAGACAGACAGACAGGCAGGCAGGCAGGCAGGCAGGCAGGCAGACAGACAGACAGGATAAAAGGATGGCTCACTATACAGGTTAAAGACAGCTATAAAAAGGGGTATAAATAAATTTAAAGATTCAAATCGATGAAGGCTCAGGTTAGGGGTTTGATTTCTATTCTGGGCTCTAACAGGAGGAGGATGAGTGTGTGCATCAGATTATGATATTATGTTGTTATTAATATCATTATCACAGTGTGACTTCACAAACTCCACCTGCCCAGTCCCCTGCCTGCGCTGTCCGTTATTCAAACAGGAGATGAAAGTTTTGTTTCCAGATGAAGAGAGGAACAGCAAGACATGTAAAGTGATGCGAGTGCCAACTGGAAAACTCCGATTTCATTGTTGCTTTTATTGTTGTAATTGGTTATTTGTTTATGTATGTGTTTTTCAAAGGTGTGACACTGTTATTGTTTAATTTAAGAGAAATTAAACCTGTGAGCGGCAGGCGTTTCCTGTGCAACGTTAGTATCAGCATTACACAAACCAGCAGGAGGACTGTCTCTACCTGTCAGTGTGAGAACTCTCACCTGTCACAAACACAAACCAGCAGGAGGGCTGTCTCTACCTGTCAGTGTGAGAACTCTCACCTGTCACAAACACAAACCAGCAGGAGGGCTGTCTCTACCTGTCAGTGTGAGAACTCTCACCTGTCACAAACACAAACCAGCAGGAGGACTGTCTCTACCTGTCAGTGTGAGAACTCTCACCTGTCACAAACACAAACCAGCAGGAGGACTGTCTCTACCTGTCAGTGTGAGAACTCTCACCTGTCACAAACACAAACCAGCGAGGAGGACTGTCTCTACCTGTCAGTGTGAGAACTCTCACCTGTCACGAGCACAAACCAGCAGGAGGGCTGTCTCTACCTGTCAGTGTGAGAACTCTCACCTGTCACAAACACAAACCAGCGAGGAGGGCTGTCTCTACCTGTCAGTGTGAGAACTCTCACCTGTCACAAACACAAACCAGCAGGATGGCTGTCTCTACCTGTCAGTGTGAGAACTCTCACCTGTCACAAACACAAACCAGCAGGAGGACTGTCTCTACCTGTCAGTGTGAGAACTCTCACCTGTCACAAGCACAAACCAGCAGGAGGGCTGTCTCTACCTGTCAGTGTGAGAACTCTCACCTGTCACAAACACAAACCAGCAGGAGGACTGTCTCTACCTGTCAGTGTGAGAACTCTCACCTGTCACGAGCACAAACCAGCAGGAGGACTGTCTCTACCTGTCAGTGTGAGAACTCTCACCTGTCACGAGCACAAACCAGCAGGAGGGCTGTCTCTACCTGTCAGTGTGAGAACTCTCACCTGTCACAAACACAAACCAGCAGGAGGACTGTCTCTACCTGTCAGTGTGAGAACTCTCACCTGTCACGAGCACAAACCAGCAGGAGGGCTGTCTCTACCTGTCAGTGTGAGAACTCTCACCTGTCACGAGCACAAACCAGCAGGAGGACTGTCTCTACCTGTCAGTGTGAGAACTCTCACCTGTCACGAGCACAAACCAGCAGGAGGGCTGTCTCTACCTGTCAGTGTGAGAACTCTCACCTGTCACGAGCACAAACCAGCAGGAGGACTGTCTCTACCTGTCAGTGTGAGAACTCTCACCTGTCACGAGCACAAACCAGCAGGAGGGCTGTCTCTACCTGTCAGTGTGAGAACTCTCACCTGTCACGAGCACAAACCAGCAGGAGGACTGTCTCTACCTGTCAGTGTGAGAACTCTCACCTGTCACGAGCACAAACCAGCAGGAGGGCTGTCTCTACCTGTCAGTGTGAGAACTCTCACCTGTCACGAGCACAAACCAGCAGGAGGACTGTCTCTACCTGTCAGTGTGAGAACTCTCACCTGTCACGAGCACAAACCAGCAGGAGGGCTGTCTCTACCTGTCAGTGTGAGAACTCTCACCTGTCACGAGCACAAACCAGCAGGAGGACTGTCTCTACCTGTCAGTGTGAGAACTCTCACCTGTCACGAGCACAAACCAGCAGGAGGGCTGTCTCTACCTGTCAGTGTGAGAACTCTCACCTGTCACAAACACAAACCAGCGAGGAGGGCTGTCTCTACCTGTCAGTGTGAGAACTCTCACCTGTCACAAACACAAACCAGCAGGAGGGCTGTCTCTACCTGACAATTGGACCTACATCCAGCATGACCCCCATCTCATAAACCTGTGTGCTTTGCAATGAAAGATGCTATGGCATCCACCAGTATACCTGGAGACTTACAGGAGTGCTGGCTCAACCCGTTTCATGACATACGTATCCCTGTCACGTACTGTAGCTTGACTTTCGTCTTCTTTCTGCGTTGTAAACAAAATGCTTTTCAAATGCTGCCAGCTGCTGTTTTATGGTCTCTGGAGTTTCTACTGATGCATTAAATGTATTTCTGATAAAGTATCTGTGTGTGTCTCTGTATGTGTGTGGCTTTTATTATTAAAACTTTGCTAGCAATCAGACTGGTGCTGAATCCATCTCCAAATGTGCTTGCATGGCGCCGGCTGGTGTGGTGTGTTGCGTCAGTGACAAGTTGAGTGTGAGATCTGCACTCTACCCAGAGCAGCATCTTCAGGCCCAGCTGAATCTCTACCCAGAGCAGCATCTTCAGCCCCAGCTGAATCTCTACCCAGAGCAGCATCTTCAGCCCCAGCTGAATCTCTACCCAGAGCAGCATCTTCAGCCCCAGCTGAATCTCTACCCAGAGCAGCATCTTCAGCCCCAGCTGAATCTCTACCCAGAGCAGCATCTTCAGGCCCAGCTGAATCTCTACCCAGAGCAGCATCTTCAGGCCCAGCTGAATCTCTACCCAGAGCAGCATCTTCAGGCCCAGCTGAATCTCTACCCAGAGCAGCATCTTCAGGCCCAGCTGAATCTCTACCCAGAGCAGCATCTTCAGGCCCAGCTGAATCTCTACCCAGAGCAGCATCTTCAGGCCCAGCTGAATCTCTACCCAGAGCAGCATCTTCAGGCCCAGCTGAATCTCTACCCAGAGCAGCATCTTCAGGCCCAGCTGAATCTCTACCCAGAGCAGCATCTTCAGCCCCAGCTGAATCTCTACCCAGAGCAGCATCTTCAGCCCCAGCTGAATCTCTACCCAGAGCAGCATCTTCAGCCCCAGCTGAATCTCTACCCAGAGCAGCATCTTCAGGCCCAGCTGAATCTCTACCCAGAGCAGCATCTTCAGGCCCAGCTGAATCTCTACCCAGAGCAGCATCTTCAGGCCCAGCTGAATCTCTACCCAGAGCAGCATCTTCAGGCCCAGCTGAATCTCTACCCAGAGCAGCATCTTCAGCCCCAGCTGAATCTCTACCCAGAGCAGCATCTTCAGCCCCAGCTGAATCTCTACCCAGAGCAGCATCTTCAGGCCCAGCTGAATCTCTACCCAGAGCAGCATCTTCAGCCCCAGCTGAATCTCTACCCAGAGCAGCATCTTCAGCCCCAGCTGAATCTCTACCCAGAGCAGCATCTTCAGGCCCAGCTGAATCTCTACCCAGAGCAGCATCTTCAGGCCCAGCTGAATCTCTACCCAGAGCAGCATCTTCAGCCCCAGCTGAATCTCTACCCAGAGCAGCATCTTCAGCCCCAGCTGAATCTCTACCCAGAGCAGCATCTTCAGGCCCAGCTGAATCTCTACCCAGAGCAGCATCTTCAGGCCCAGCTGAATCTCTACCCAGAGCAGCATCTTCAGGCCCAGCTGAATCTCTACCCAGAGCAGCATCTTCAGGCCCAGCTGAATCTCTACCCAGAGCAGCATCTTCAGCCCCAGCTGAATCTCTACCCAGAGCAGCATCTTCAGGCCCAGCTGAATCTCTACCCAGAGCAGCATCTTCAGGCCCAGCTGAATCTCTACCCAGAGCAGCATCTTCAGCCCCAGCTGAATCTCTACCCAGAGCAGCATCTTCAGGCCCAGCTGAATCTCTACCCAGAGCAGCATCTTCAGGCCCAGCTGAATCTCTACCCAGAGCAGCATCTTCAGCCCCAGCTGAATCTCTACCCAGAGCAGCATCTTCAGGCCCAGCTGAATCTCTACCCAGAGCAGCATCTTCAGGCCCAGCTGAATCTCTACCCAGAGCAGCATCTTCAGCCCCAGCTGTGGTGCAGCTGTGGTTACCTGGTTATAAACCCTGCAGCAGCTGCAGACATCCGCTTCCCTCGCTGCCCAGCTCCTCCGAAATCAAATTAAAACACTCCAGTACAGGTTTCTCTTCCAACCTGGCAAATATTTATATGTAAACTCGTTTTATGATTCTATTTAATGAATACTGGAGGGCACAGGATACAGACAACTGCCTGGCTGCGTGGGAAACTAAAACAACATTTAAAAAAAAATAAATTAAATAAATCAATAAATCTCACGCACAGTGCACTGGAGTTTCCATTCAGAGACAGAGCTGCCTGCAGGCAACGGCTGGGGTTGTTTCTTTTGTTACTTGTATGTAATGTTTAATATCTTAGTGCGTAGAATGGCTGGGGTTGTCCCTGAGACTGGAGCAGCCACAGCGTAGTGCCAGGAGGGAATGGGAAAATATGAACAAATCCAATCCAATGTGCTGGAGCAACACCGTTTGAAGGCAGCAGACAGCAGTGGTATGGTTTGTTTTTTTGGGGGGTTGTCTTCACGCGCATCATAGAACAAACCCAAAAAAGACAAGACACTCCAGCTTAACAGAACACAGGCCACTAAACAAGTTTAGTTTTTATTATCACAGCTCAAGAAGCAGGGCACAGGTCCACTGAAATCCTGGGGGGTCGTCGATATTATCAATCGTAACCGCAATGGTTGTAACCTCCCCCTCCCCCCTTAGTCACCATAACACTTCCTGAGCTGTACACTCAAAAGCAGGTTCCCCAACCCAACCCCCCCCCCATAAAATGGTCACGGCTTGGTACGCCCCAGGTTAACCTCTCTACCCAGGGAGCTCTACGGGGTGGATGTTGGTACGCCCGGGTCACGGTCACGCTCCCGGATCTTGCTGACTGGTATATTTATATATATATATATATATATTTACAATGCACAGCACCCCCCTCTCTCCCTCGAACCCGCATCCCTGGCTAGTGGATTCTGGTCAGCTCCTCCACGATTTTAATGAGCTCGTCCACAGTCGCCTCTCTCTTCATCCCGCTCCCGTCATCGATCTGCAGCGAAACAGACCGGCGTGATTAGAGACACACAGATCCACAACAAACCCATTCCACACTGCAGAAGCACCCACCACATCCCCTACTGGAGAAAGGAAAGACCAGCACTAACACAGACCTCAGCTTTCTCCCCTGCATGTTCCAGTTACACTGTGTTACTGGGAGGCTTTCTCCCCTGCATGTTCCAGTTACACTGTGTTACTGGGAGGCCTGCTCCCCTGCATGTTCCAGTTACACTGTGTTACTGGGAGGCTTTCTCCCCTGCATGTCCCAGTTACACTGTGTTACTGGGAGGCCTGCTCCCCTACATGTTCCAGTTACACTGTGTTACTGGGAGGCCTGCTCCCCTGCATGTTCCAGTTACACTGTGTTACTGGGAGGCTTTCTCCCCTGCATGTTCCAGTTACACTGTGTTACTGGGAGGCCTGCTCCTCTACCTGCAAGCCGCTGACCACCTCCTGCATTTTGGGCCGGCTGAGATCCAGGAAGCTCTCGATCAGATCCCCGTCGATGAAACCTGTAGCCTGTTCCGTCTTCCGCTCCGTGTGGAACGACCTCCAGGTGGGAGGAGTCAAGGAAAAACACTCTGGGTTCTAAACAGCTGCTTCTCAGAACTGGGAGAGGCAGCGAGACAGAACCACACACAGGGCTCTGCTGCCACCTAGTGGAAGACTGGGGTACAGGCACCAGGGCCAAGGAGCAACATACCAGGAAATATCTGGGTTGAATAACAGCAAATTATAAGAAATAAATACAGGAGGTCCATCTTTGTTATAAAATCAAAGCAATGAAATACTGGACATTGTGAATTAGTGAAGGAACCTTTTACTGTAATACAGCGTCGAGCTGCAGGATTGCAGTGGGATCACACACCCTCTACTAACACAGGGACCTCCGTCATTCACACAGGCTGCTATCAACTGAACCGTACTGCTGGAAACGGATCAACGCACATTTTAATACCGGTACATGCGGCTCCCAGCAGGACAGACTGGATTCAAATTGTATTATTGCTGTTATTGTATTATTGTGTGTATCGCTGGTATTGTTTGCGTGGCTGGTATTGTTTGCGTGGCTGGTATTGTTTGCGTGGCTGGTATTGTTGGTATTGTTTGTATTGTTTGTATTGCTGGTATTGTTTGATTTGCTGGTATTGTTGGTATTGTTTGATTTGTTGGTATTGTTTGCATGGCTGGTATTGTTTGCATGGCTGGTATTGTATTGTTGGTATTGCTGGTATTGTTTGTATGGCTGGTATTGTTTGCATGGCTGGTATTGTTTGCATGGCTGGTATTGTTTGCATTGCTGGTATTGTTTGTATGGCTGGTATTGTTTGCGTGGCTGGTATTGTTTGCGTGGCTGGTATTGTTTGTATGGCTGGTATTGTTTGTATGGCTGGTATTGTTTGTATGGCTGGTATTGTTTGCATGGCTGGTATTGTTTGCGTGGCTGGTATTGTTTGCGTGGCTGGTATTGTTTGTATGGCTGGTATTGTTTGCATTGCTGGTATTGTTTGTATGGCTGGTATTGTTTGTGCTGGTATTGTTTGCATGGCTGGTATTGTTTGCGTGGCTGGTATTGTTTGGTATTGTGTATGCTGGTATTGTTTGCATGGCTGGTATTGTTTGTATGGCTGGTATTGTTTGCATGGCTGGTATTGTTTGCATGGCTGGTATTGTTTGTATGGCTGGTATTGTTTGCATTGCTGGTATTGTTTGTATGGCTGGTATTGTTTGCGTGGCTGGTATTGTTTGCATGGCTGGTATTGTATTGTTGGTATTGTTTGTATGGCTGGTATTGTTTGCATGGCTGGTATTGTATTGTTTGCATGGCTGGTATTGTTTGCATTGCTGGTATTGTTTGCATGGCTGGTATTGTTGGTATTGCTGGTATTGTTGGTATTGTTTGTATTGTGTTTGCATGGCTGGTATTGTTTGCATGGCTGGTATTGTTGGTATTGTTTGCATTGTGTGTATTGTTTGTACTGCTTGAATTGTTTGTATGGCTGGTATTGTTTGTATGGCTGGTATTGTTTGCATTGCTGGTATTGTTTGCATTGCTGGTATTGTTTGTATTGTTGGCATGGCTGGTATTGTTTGTATTACCGGTATTGTGTGTATTGTTGGTATTGTTTGCATGGCCGGTATTGTGTGTATTGCTGGTATTGTTTGTATTGCTGGTATTGTGTGTATTGCTGGTATTGTTTGCATTGCTGGTATTGTGTGCATTGCTGGTATTGTGTGTATTGCTGGTATTGTTTGTATTGCTGGTATTGTTTGCATTGCTGGTATTGTGTGTATTGCTGGTATTGTTTGCATTGCTGGTATTGTTTGCATTGCTGGTATTGTTTGCATTGCTGGTATTGTTTGCATTGCTGGTATTGAGTGCCCTGCCAGCGCTGCACAGGATATAAGGAGTGCTCGATCTTGCCCACGCTCTTGATGACCTTGTTGAGTGTGTTCTGCAGGTCCAGGAGGAGGCTGTACCAGCTCTCAGACAGGGAGGTCACCAGACCTGGGGAGAGAGAAGGGGGAGAGAGGATACGTAGAGAGAGAGAACAGGCGGGAGATTCACTTAATCAATTTTCAAAGTTTCCTACAAAACCACATCACCGTCCCTGGCATCAGAACGCTCATGCGCTGGGATTCTCAATACATTACGAAATACTTCATGCAAAAATACATTTCGGAAATGTACGGGTGCAGCTCATTCCCAGATCAACGCGTGGACTACTCTGTATATCACTGGATGAGTGTCAGTATATATATATATCCCTGTCTCCCTATCCTGTATTACTATTAGATCAATACTTCATGACTAGATGAGTGCAGTATATATATCCCTGTCTCCCTATCCTGTATTGCTATTTGAATACTTCATGACTGGATGAGTGCAGTATATATATCCCTGTCTCCCTATCCTGTATTGCTATTTGAATACTTCATGACTAGATGAGTGCAGTATATATATCCCTGTCTCCCTATCCTGTATTGCTATTTGAATACTTCATGACTAGATGAGTGCAGTATATATATCCCTGTCTCCCTATTCTGTATTGCTATTTGAATACTTCATGACTGGATGAGTGCAGTATATATATCCCTGTCTCCCTATCCTGTATTGCTATTTGAATACTTCATGACTAGATGAGTGCAGTATATTCCCGGTGTATTCCTGGTTCTAGTCCCGCTGTACCGCGGCCGCGGTCCTCACCGATCATGCCGTTGACGGTGCCGAGCAGCACGGAGCCCTGCGTGGGGGTGGAGCTCTCGCCCAGGTTCTGCATCACCAGCGAGCCGTGGCAGAACACGTTCACAAACTCGCCCAGGTGAAACAGACCCACCTCCTGCAGGTGCTGGCGCTCCTCATCCGTGGTGGCAGCACTGAGAGAGGGGAGAGGAAGACAGGAAGGTTGGGAGAGGGAAAAGAGAGAGAGAGAGAGAGAGAGAGAGGAGATGTGGATATGAGGATAGAAGGAAATGGGAGGGGGGTTGAGAGGAGGGAGGGGGATGAAATGATTATTAGAATGAATGGGAAATCTCTTGCGCAGTGTAGTGTGTTATTAATTCAGGGGAGCCCCTCTTTCCTTGCCCTGTCAGTCCCATTGCTGGGGTGTGCGGTGTGGCCGAGTGGAGATACTGATACAGTGTACCCCCTCTTTCCCAGGCTGGGGGTCCCCTACCTGTCTTTCTGACACACAAACAGGTTGAAGGCGTTCTCCGCCCCCAGGAAGTTGTCATCGTCAAGAATCTCCACCGCGCTCATCCAGTTGGGGTTGAAATCTCGAGCGATCTGCATGAGAGAGAGAGAGAGAGAGAGAGAGAGAGAGAGAGAGAGAGAGAGAGAGAGAGAGAGAGAGAGAAGAGAATAGATTGCACTGAAATAAATCAGGGGGTGTGTAATCAATGCACTGGCGTTGGAGCTGCACAGACTGATTATTTGGATTCAGCCCTCCACAGAAATAAGATGCTGACAATCAGATGTGGCTCCTTTCTGTTAACGTACCGTTGAAAGCGAAACGAGTGCAGAAACAGCTGCTTGGGTTTGAGTGGATCGCTGTTCTCTGCAGAGTCTACAGCGATCAATCCTCACAAACCCAAGCAGCCCTTTCCTCTCTCGTTTCACTCAGAAGGGTAAATCAGTCCGATGGACAGCAGCGGCCCTCTCCAGTGGAGAGCTCCATCAGAACGATCCAGTAAACTGTCTGTGCAGCTCTACCCCTCGGTACGTTACTAACCCCTGCCCCGCCTCTCTCCCCCCACCCCCTCACCTCCTCGAAGTTCCCCTCCATGGGTTTGTATGCCAGCAGCAGCACCGATCTCATCAGGTCCCCCACCAGTATGAAGTCTCCCTTGGTCTTCAGGTACAGAGCCATGATGTTGTTGTAGTGGTTGCACTCGGTCCGCAGCTCCTTCTCCGCGGTCCACTCGTACAGACGCACCTGCAACACAGAGCCAGACATCATCTCAATAATACAAGACGAAGTGAAAGCATTGTATTGTCCTCATGCATACAAAGCTACACAGATAAATACCTTGGGTCATATTGACCCGAGTCGTTCTGTTTGCAGACAAGATCAGCACTAAAGAAAATAAACGGCTCAAAGCTCTTATTTTCTGTTTATAAGTTCATGACCCCAAACTAGGAGAAGTGTGATAGAGGAGGGGGAAAAAGTAGCATTTCAAAGGTCAATGGAAAGCAGTGTGTGGTCAAATAGGAGGGTTAATAAGACACTTCAGAGCTCGTTCCCTGCACACTGGGGCCCGTCAAGCTCATAGTAAAACAGTGAGGATTACTGATGATGATACTCACTGTGCTGTTGATGCTGGCCAGCAGCTTCCCATTGAACTCCACCATTGAGTACACAGCCCCCTTCACCTCCTTCTCAGCCACAGTCTGCAGTTTACCTGGGGGAGGAAATCGCATCACTCCTCGGACTCAAAGAACTACAGGAAGAAACCGTGACTCCCTTTCCCAAAGATGGAGAGAAGGCTCCCGCTGCACAGCAGCATGATCCATTCCTGGTTTTGCAACAGGCTTCACAATAAGACACGCCTGCGTTTGTTTCCTATACACTGGGGCTAAACAAGCCAAAAGTAAAAACTGGAATAGGTGAAACTGCTTTGCAACAGGAGTCTTACTTCCATGTCCGCTTCCCGCTCAGCTAGAACCCTTCCTCTCTACAGAGGGAGTCGTGAAAGACTACCAGATGCCCTGCTACTACGTTCCCACCCCCCCCTTACCGTCCGACAGCCCTCCCTCCTCTGCTCTAACCCTCCCCCTTACCGTCCGACAGCCCTCCCCTCTGCTCTAACCTCCCCTCACCGTCCGACAGCCCTTCCCCTCTGCTCTAACTCCCCCTCCCACCGTCCGACAGCCCTTCCCCTCTGCTCAAACCCCCTCACCGTCCGACAGCCCTTCCCCTCTGCTCTAACCCCCCTCACCGTCCAACAGCCCTCCCCCTCTGCTCTAACCCCCCCTCACCGTCCGACAGCCCTTCCCCTCTGCTCTAACCCCCCTCACCGTCCGACAGCCCTTCCCCTCTGCTCTAACCCCCCTCACCGTCCGACAGCCCTTCCCCTCTGCTCTAACCCCCCCTCACCGTCCGACAGCCCTTCCCCTCTGCTCTAACCCCCCCTCACCGTCCGACAGCCCTTCCCCTCTGCTCTAACCCCCCCTCACCGTCCGACAGCCCTTCCCTCTGCTCTAACCCCTCTCCTCGACAGCCCTTCCTCTGCTCTAACCCCTCACCGTCCGACAGCCCTTCCCTCTGCTCTAACCCCCTCACCGTCCGACAGCCCTTCCCTCTGCTCTAACCCCTCTCCTCGTCGACAGCCCTTCCCCTCTGCTCTAACCCCCCTCACCGTCCGCGCAGTACTGAAAGACGACGATGCCCCTGCTTGGGCTCAGCCTCCTCGGGGTGCACCATGGCGGTCCCCACGATGAAGTAGATGTTGGGGTCCTTCCCCAGCTTGCAGGAGACAAGGCTCAGGGCAAACTCGTTCTGCAGGAACTGGTGAGCGTGGAGCACTGCAGCCAGAAACACGAGGGGTTAATGACAGTGTGTGTGCGTGGGGGTATCACATCACTGCGTGTGTGTAACCGTTTTCAAATTTCTAAAAACGAAATTAAAACTGGTGGCGCGGTGACTGACCCTCAAGGTGTGCTGGTCCACTACGAGCAGGCTGTGCACCTCGATCTCCTCTCGAACGAAGTCTCAGTGGGGAGGTGCTGCTCGGGAACAGCTTACTGGAGCTCACACTGCTGGACAGGGCCTGGGGCAGAGAGAGAGAGAGAGAGGAGGGAGGGTTACACACCGAGGGAACAGCCAGGACACTGTGACAGTGTAGAGAGGAGGGGTGACACACAGAGGAACAGCCAGGAGGCTGTGACAGTGTAGAGAGGAGGGGAGGTTACTCACCGAGGGAACAGCCAGGACACTGTGTCAGTGTAGAGAGAGGAGGGGGTGACACACAGAGGGAACAGCCAGGAGGCTGTGACAGTGTAGAGAGAGGAGGGGGGGTTACTCACCGAGGGAACAGCAACGTCCGTACCTGTGTGCTGGCGCTGGGTCGCACTGCTGTTGTCGCCCCGCTAGCATCCTGCACCTCCACTCTGCTGGACAGCACCCCGAAACACTGGGACCCCTCCTGGTAGCAGATACGCCTGCGAGGATGGGGGGTCAGCAAGTTTAGTGAGGGGCCGTCTAGCCCGAAGAGAACTCAAGAAACTCACGTTGAGGGATCGCTGGGCCCAGTTTCATTCTCAAAAACTCACCGGGAGACTTCGTTGAGGGCACAGTGCGAATGTGCAGCTTCTGAATCTCATCGATGGTGCCGATCGTCAGGGTGCTGTTATTGGCAAGAGCCAGACTGGAGGGGCAGAGAGGGGGACACAAGGAGGGATGTTAAATATTTGTTTGTTTGCTGCATTGAGAGAGGAAACCCAGTGACACAGCAGCGACTGAGAGAGGCACACTCTCACACACACACTCTCACACTCACACTCTCTCACACACACACTCTCTCACACACACACACACACACACACACACAGGTAGATAGGAGGGGTAGCTGCCTCTTATCAAGTTGGGTGTGTATTTCATTTCATTTCATTTCATTCCATTCCACCCCCACATTATTCTGTCACTGTCTCTCTGTAAAAAGTCTGGTCGCTACCAAGAGGTTCTTATGGCTTATACAGCGCACCTGTCGGGGTACCCCTCGGAGTTCAGGGGGCACATGTAGTTGACCTCCTTCAGGTTGACGTTGGAGAACACCAGCTTGTGGTTGCTGCTGTAGATGACGGTGGGCCGGTCGGAGCAGGCGAACACGTTGGTGGTGGAGAGCGATCGGAACGTGCGCAGGACTGTGGGCTGAGTGCCCAGGGTCACCTTCTTACAATCACTGAGCATGCCTGGGAGGGGGGGAGGGTGGGAAACAGAGAGAGGGGAGGAGAGGGGGAGAGAGAGGGAGAGAGCGAGAGAGAGGGGAGAGTGTAGGGAGAGACAGAGAGAGGGGAGTGGAGGAGAAAAGAGAAACTTTGTAAATTCCTTCACTGAATAAATTAACTCAAATATTATGTAACTAAATCTGGCCCCTCGTAAATGTGTTTTGAACTAAGCGACCACAACAGGAGCAAGTCTCACCTGTGAGTCTGCAGCTTTACTGTTAGGAGAAGCCATTAATGCAGCTACACGGGCAGGGAGAAATGATGTCTCAAACTCTCAACTCCTGGCTCATTTCACTGAACTTAGGGCAGTCCTGAGACTGTGCAGGGCTAGTGTGAATTTCTAACCCTACTCTTACCCTGGGACCTTGACCTTGTGTGAATCAAAGCACTGCAAATCAATCAATAAATCAATCAATCAATCAAAAATCGGTACCAGTGTGGATGTGGAGTCCGAAGTAGAAGAGCCCGTCTCCCGAGCCAAGAGCAGGTAGTGACTCCCCTCAAAGTGGTCATGAGGATCGAGCGAGGATGATTTCTGAAGAGGAGACGCAGACAGGTCGTTATTAACCGTCCCCCTCTCTCTCTCACTCTCTCTCTCACACACACACACACACACACACACACACACACACACACACACACACACACACACACACACACACACACACACACACACTCTGCTAGAGCAGGGGAGGAAACAAGACTCTATTGCACAGCAGTCATCCATTCCAGGTTTCACTACAGCTTGATTAGCCAGTGTATAGATAACAAGCTCAGATCAGTCTTATTAAACTCAACAGGAACGGATCAAACTGCCATGCAGCAGGAGACTTCTTTCCATTCCTGCAGAGTAATACACAAGGATTGCAGGCCCAGTTATAAATCTTCAAAACTTTTTCATGATTATTATTATTACTATTTTTTGGCTTGTACCTGATAGATCAAAAGATCAGCTATTTAAAAATCTATACAACAGATTTAAAATAAACAAAGAAATGCTGTTGAACAGATTCGGTCCCTGCAGCCTGCCTCACCTCCCCCCAGCATCTCCTTGTGCATCACGTCGAAGGAGGGCAGGCTGAGGATCCGCGCGGAGATGTCCGTCCACAGTCCCACCGCGCACAGGGAGGACACCCCATTACTGTCCCCCAGCGGGGTGATGTCCAGGCAGGCCACTTCATGCTCCATCTCTGTGGAGCTGCAACAGCAGAGCAGAGAGGAGGGAGGTAAACAAATCAACAGCAAGGTTACCTGCACAGCAGCGAGAGCAGGTGTGTGCAGGGGGGACTTCCTGGCTGTTTGAGAATGCAGTGTCTGAGTGTTTGTATTCAGTGTACAGTGTGTGTGTGCAGTGCAGTGTGTGTGTGCAGTGCAGTGTGCAGTGTCTGTGTGTTTGTATTCAGTGTACAGTCCCCACACTGGATCTCCAGGTAGCACAGCACCCTGCAGTGTGTGTGCGCAGTACAGTGCAGTGTACAGTGTCTCTGTGCAGTGTGTCTGCAGTGTACAGTGTTACCTGATCTGTTTGAGCTCTCCACACTGGATCTCCAGGTAGCACAGCACCCTCCCCACAGCCACCACCACCTGGCTGCTGTTGCAGGACGCCACGCTGATGTTCTTGCCGTTGGGCTCCTTCCACTCGCTCACCAGGGCCTTGCTCTCTTGGGTGACCAGACGCACAGAGCCAGACGTGATCTGAGAGGAGAGACGAGCAACGTGAACTCACACTCGCTCAACGCTACCCTCACTGCAGCTAACCTCACACTCGCTCAACGCTACCCTCACTGCAGCTAACCTCACACTCGCTCAACGCTACCCTCACTGCAGCTAACCTCACACTCGCTCAACGCTACCCTCACTGCAGCTAACCTCACACTCGCTCAACGCTACCCTCACTGCAGCTAACCTCACACTCGCTCAACGCTACCCTCACTGCAGCTAACCTCACACTCGCTCAACGCTACCCTCACTGCAGCTAACCTCACACTCGCTCAACGCTACCCTCACTGCAGCTAACCTCACACTCGCTCAACGCTACCCTCACTGCAGCTAACCTCACACTCGCTCAACGCTACCCTCACTGCAGCTAACCTCACACTCGCTCAACGCTACCCTCACTGCAGCTAACCTCACACTCGCTCAACGCTACCCTCACTGCAGCTAACCTCACACTCGCTCAACGCTACCCTCACTGCAGCTAACCTCACACTCGCTCAACGCTACCCTCACTGCAGCTAACCTCACACTCGCTCAACGCTACCCTCACTGCAGCTAACCTCACACTCGCTCAACGCTACCCTCACTGCAGCTAACCTCACACTCGCTCAACGCTACCCTCACTGCAGCTAACCTCACACTCGCCAACGCCACCCTCACTGCAGCTAACCTCACACTCGCCAACGCTCACTGCAGCTAACCTCACACTCGCTCAACGCTACCCTCACTGCAGCTAACCTCACACTCGCTCAACGCTACCCTCACTGCAGCTAACCTCACACTCGCTCAACGCTACCCTCACTGCAGCTAACCTCACACTCGCTCAACGCTACCCTCACTGCAGCTAACCTCACACTCGCTCAACGCTACCCTCACTGCAGCTAACCTCACACTCGCTCAACGCTACCCTCACTGCAGCTAACCTCACACTCGCTCAACGCTAACCTCACACTCGCTCTACGCTAACCTCACACTGACACACAAAGCTACCCTCACACTGACACACACAGCTCTAACCTCACACACAACTCTCAGACACAGCCAGCAGAGGGCAGGCAACCCACCCTCCCCCCAGAAAAAGAAATTCCCTGTCTGCAATATTTCAGTCTGGTTCCTGGTGTGCATGTCAGACAGCAGATAGAGGGTTTCTTACCTGAATGAGCTGCTTGTGCACCACGTTCCCACAGAAGAAGGTCTGCAGGTTATCAACAAAGCCAGGCAGCTCCGTCTCCTCCACCTCCTCTCCGTTCAGCATCAGCACCCTGCAGGAAGAGGAGAGAGAGAGAGGCGTTCACACCGAGGAAGTGAACAGGACAGAGAGAGAGAGAGAGAGAGAGAGAGAGAGAGAGAGAGAGAGAGAGAGAGACACATGCTCACACAGAGAAAGTGAACAGAACACAGAGAGAGAGAGACGCTCACACAGAGAAAGTGAACAAAACAGAGAGGGAGAGAGAGAGAGACACGCTCACACAGAGAAAGTGAACAAAACAGAGAGAGACCCTCACACAGAGAAAGTGAACAAAACAGAGAGAGGGAGAGAGAGAGAGACGCTCACACAGAGAAAGTGAACAAAACAGAGAGAGACCCTCACACAGAGAAAGTGAACAAAACAGAGAGAGGGAGAGAGAGAGAGACGCTCACACAGAGAAAGTGAAGAGAACAGAGAGAGAGAGAGAGAGAGACGCTCACACAGAGAAAGTGAACAGAACAGACAGAGAGAGAGAGAGAGAGAGAGAGAGAGAGAGAGAGAGAGAGACACACACACACACAATACACAGAGAGTTACATACACACACACACACACACACACACACACACACACACACACACAATACACAGAGAGAGTTACACACACAGACACAGAGAGCAAAAAGTCAGGGCAATACCAGAATAAAGTGTATGTGTGTAAAGACACATTTTAGTGGAGGACGACGTGGTTGTCCAGCATGTGCACTCACCGCGTCTGCCCCACGAAGGACAGCACCAGCATGTCATCTGTGTCCCGGCTCGCATCAGACCTGAGGGGCCACAGCCCTGGGGAGAGAAGGAGGAGGAGAGAGGGGATCACACAGACACCCACACCCAGAGCACAGTGCCAGTCACTAACCCTGCTCAAACTCATCATTTCAATATTAATAATAACAGACTTCACTGAGGGGAGCTCTGAACCCCAGGACTGGGTGCAGCAGCGGCAGCAGCAGGGCTAGTGTAAGTTTGTAACCCTGGCTCCTGATCATTTCAATATTAATAATAACAGACTTCACTGAGGGGAGCTCTGAACCCCAGGACTGGGTGCAGCAGCAGCAGGGCTAGTGTGAGTTTGTAACCTCAAACTCCTGGCTCCTGATCATTTCAATATTAATAATAACAGACTTCACTGAGGGGAGCTCTGAACCCCAGGACTGGGTGCAGCAGCAGCAGCAGCAGCAGCAGCAGGGCTAGTGTGAGTTTCTAACCTCAAACTCCTGGCTCCTGATCATTTCAATATTAATAATAACAGACTTCACTGAGGGGAGCTCTGAACCCCAGGACTGGGTGCAGCTGCAGGGTTAGTGCGAGTCTCAGGGAGCGGCTGTGTTTTTTTTCTCCCACCTTTGATCCCGGGCAGGTCTATGCTGGCGTGCTCATGAATTCCAATCCCATTCCGGATGATCCGCAGTGATCCTTCCTTGAACGCTCCGGAGCAGGTCACCAGCTGGGATAGCAGGAGAACGGGAGATCAGAAATAAAAACAGGTTTGTAGAGTATTTACTGTGTGATACGTGTGTCCCTGCTCACCTGCCCCTGCCCCTGCCTCTCCAGGTCCACCACGCACATGTCCACGATGGGGCCCAGGTTAGTGAAGGTCTCCATCACTGCCACGTACGAGCCCTGCTCATTACTGTCCACGTTCAGCTGCAAGAGAAGAGAGGAGCTGCTGAGTGACACTGCGACCCAGCGGAAACAAGCGCTGTCAATGAGAGAGGAGAGGAAATTTTCGCCTGCTTCATTGACTTTAAAAAAGCATTTGATTCTATTTGGCATGAAGGTTTATATTACAGAATTCTTCAAAGTGGTGTAGGGGGTAAAATCTATGATATAATAAAATCAATGTACACAGAAAACAAATGTGCAGTAAAAATTGGCAACAAAAGAACTGATTTCTTCACTCAGGGGCAGGGGGTGAGGCAGGGCTGCAGTCTGAGTCCAACACTGTTCAATATTTACATCAATGAGTTAGCAACGATGTTGGAACGGTCTGCAGCCCCTGGCCTCACATTACATGACACTGAAGTCAAGTTCCTGCTCTACGCGGATGACCTGGTCCTGCTGTCACCCACAGAGCAGGGGCTGCAGCAGAGCCTGGCACTGCTAGAGCAGTACTGTCAGACCTGGGCCCTGGCAGTAAACTTTAAAAAGACCAAAATAATGATTTTTCAAAAAGGCCAGAACTCAGGGAAACAGATACCACTTCACCCTAAACAACACTACACTAGAACACACCTCAGACTACACTTACCTGGGCCTGACTATCAGTGCGTCAGGGAGCTTTAACCTAGCAGTGAATGCACTAAAGGAAAAAGCCAGAAGAGCTTTCTATGCCATCAAAAGAAGATTCTATAAAATAAATATTCCTATCAAAATATGGCTAAAATTAATTGACAGTGTCATCCAGCCCATTGCGCTGTATGGTAGTGAGATATGGGGTCCACTCAGTCAACAGGACTACACTAAATGGGACAAACACCCAATCGAAACCCTGCATGCTGAACTCTACAAAAACATCCTACAGGTGCAAAGAAAAACACCAAATCATGCATGCAGGGCAGAATTAGGCCGTTACCCAACACTCATAAATATAAAGAAAAGAGCACTAAAGTTTTGGATGCACCTAAAGAAAAGTGAATCAGACTCCCTCCAGTATGAGGCCATGCAAACCCAAGAGCTCAGCCCTGAAAAGAGTCCTCTAAACCAGCTGGCCCTGAAGCTCACTGCACTGAACCCAACTAATAATACTAAAACAAACCAGCTTCAGGTCAGCACTGCTTACCAGCCCCCAATCAGAGTCAACCAAATTATAAAACTAACCAAAACTGCTATCTGAAACATTGGGACACAGAAACAAAATCTCAAAATAAACTGGATTGTTATCGGGCCCTAAAAGAGATTACACTCTGGCAGAGTATCTCTCTACTGTCAGAGATACAAAGCAGAGACAGATCCTGACCAAGTACAGGCTCAGTGACCACAGCCTGGCCATAGAGAAAGGCCGTCACCGGCAGACCTGGCTTCCTAAAGAAGAAAGGCTCTGTGGTCATTGTGAGACAGGAGAGGTCGAGACAGAGATGCACTTCCTTCTTCAATGTAAGAAATACTCTGAAAATAGACAAACTTATTTTAAAAATTTGCAAATTCCCTCCCAAATTTCCCAAACATGACCAACCCTGAAAAAGTCCCAATCCTCCTGGGAGAGGAGGGAAGCACAGCCCAACTAGCAGCCCAGTATGTGTCTGCATGTCACAGACTGAGGGACACACAATGAGAGCTCTGCACAGAGACACACACACTTATGTATATACAGTATGTATGTTGTTGTATGTTGTTAGTAGTGATATGTTTTTTTTTTTTTTTTTACTGTACTTTATAAATCAGTTTGTTTATATATATATGTGTATTCATGATGCATTGTATATATACATGTATGTATTGTATAATTGCTTTGGCAACACCTGCTATTGTAAGTCATGCCAATAAAGCACCATTGAATTGAATTGAATTGAATTGAGAGAGAGAGAGAGAGAGACTGGAACCAACTGGAATGAGCTTTTTCAATAAAGACCCAGAAACAGACAGAGATACACACACGCACACACACAGCGCACACATGCAGCACACACACACACACACACGCACACGCACACAGTTGGGTATGCAGGGTAAGCAGGTAAGACAGCCGCCGTGCTCCGTACCTTCACCAGCTGAGAGTCCCCAAGTCGGGACCCCACGAACACCACGCCGTTATCCAGGTAGGTCAGGCAGTCCGCGATCGACGTCTGAGGAACACAAACCATAAAGACAAACCGTTTCAACAGCACTACACTTCACCCCTGTACCCCTCACCTCTCCCAGCTAACCTGCACCCCTCACCTCCCCTCACCCAGCTCTAACCTGCGACCCTATACCCCTCCCTGCTCCCTCCCCCAGCTCTAACCTGCACCCTCACCTCCCCTCCCCAGCTCTAACCTGCTCCCTCACACCCCCTGCTCCCCTGTACCCCTCCCTGCTCCCTCACCTCCCCAGCTCTAACCTGCTCCCTCACACCCCCGATTCCCCTGTACCCCTCCTGCTCCCTCACCTCCCCAGCTCTAACCTGCTCCCTCACACCCCCTGCTCCCCTCCCTGCTCCCTCACCTGCCCCAGCTCTAACCTGCTCCCTCACCTCCCCCAGCTCTAACCTGCTCCCTCACACCCCCCTGCTCCCCTGTACCCCTCCCTGCTCCCTCACCTCCCCCAGCTCTAACCTGCTCCCTCACCTCCCCCAGCTCTAACCTGCTCCCTCACCCCCCCCGGTTCCCCTGTACCCCTCCCTGCTCCCTCACCTCCCCCAGCTCTAACCTGCTCCCTCACCTCCCCCAGCTCTAACCTGCTCCCTCACACCCCCCTGCTCCCCTGTACCCCTCCCTGCTCCCTCACCTCCCCCAGCTCTAACCTGCTCCCTCACACCCCCTGCTCCCTGTACCCCTCCCTGCTCCCTCACCTCCCCCAGCTCTAACCTGCTCCCTCACACCCCCTGCTCCCCTGTACCCCTCCCTGCTCCCTCACCTCCCCCAGCTCTAACCTGCTCCCTCACACTCCCTCCTGCTCCTAACCTGCTCCCTCACCCCCCTGCTCCCTGTACCCCTCCTGCTCCCTCACCTCCCCAGCTCTAACCTGCTCCCTCACACCCCCCCTGCTCCCTGTACCCCTCCTGCTCCCTCACCTCCCCCCAGCTCTAACCTGCTCCCTCACACCCCACCTGCTCCCTGTACCCCTCCCTGCTCCCTCACCTCCCCAGCTCTAACCTGCTCCCCTCACACCCCCCTGCTCCCTGTGCCCCTCCTGCTCCCTCACCTCCCCCAGCTCTAACCTGCTCCCTCACCCCCCTGCTTCCTGTACCCCTCCCTGCTCCCTCACCTCCCCCAGCTCTAACCTGCTCCCTCACCCCCTGCTCCCTGTACCCCTCCCTGCTCCCTCACCTCCCCAGCTCTAACCTGCTCCCTCACACCCCCTGCTCCCCTGTACCCCTCCTGCTCCCTCACCTCCCCAGCTCTAACCTGCTCCCTCACACCCCCCTGCTCCCCTGTACCCCTCCCTGCTCCCTCACCTCTAACCTGCTCCCTCACACCCCCTGCTCCCTGTACCCCCCCTGCTCCCTCACCTCCCCAGCTCTAACCTGCTCCCTCACACCCCCTGCTCCCTGTACCCCTCCCTGCTCCCTCACCTCCCCCAGCAGCTCCACGCGCAGGTCCTTCAGGGTCACTGACCCGTCCATCTGCTCCTCCTTCTCCAGCAGCAGCATGAACAGCCTGCCCTCCATGTCGCCCAGCAGGTATCGTGAGCCGCTCGGGTCCACACGGTGGTGACACACAACCGAGCTTTGCTGTGAGAGACAGAGCGAAAACCTTTCAACAAACACGCACGCCTTACAGCCTGCGCCTGCAGCACACCCACAGCGACTGCTAACTCACAGGACGAGACCAAACAAATTGATTCGTGTGAAAATTATTTATTTATTTATTTATTTATTTATTTAATTAAAACAGGCAGAACCGAGCGCAGTACACAATTTGCTAATAATAATAATGTGGGCGGGGCCAGGCTCAGGTACCTTGATGATGGGCGGGGCCACGGCCAGGTACTTGTCTCCGTTGTGGTAGGTGATGGATTCCTGTCCGATGATGATGGCTCCTCCGAAGGGCTCTGGGACTTGGAAATAAACAAACTCCTTTTAAAAATAAAACGCACAGAGCCAGGACCCACGCCAAGCGAAGGGTGAACGACCTAGCTGTGCCTCACAACACACCAGGTAGTGCTAACGTGCTCCCCTCCAGCTTCCCCAGGACCCACGCCCAGCGAAGGGTTAACGACCCAGCTGTGCCTCACAACACACCAGGTACTGCTAACGTGCTCCCCTCCCCTCCCTTCCAGCCCCTCTCTGCGATGCCCATGGACCCCTCTCCCTCCCCCTCCCTACCTGCGATGACCATGGATGCCTCTGCCTCCACGTTCTCCTGCTTCCAGGGCCCCTTGTTGAACTCCTTCTCTGCAGGGGACCTCGTGGAGTCTTCACGTGACGCCCCTGGGGGTCCTGCACAGAAGAGCAGCACAGCCAGTGGGTCAGCCCTCGCTTCACTGCAATCAGACACATCTTCCTCTGTGCTCAGAGGAGTGCGTGTGAGTGTGTGTGTGTGTGAGAGAGAGAGAGAGAGAGAGAGAGAGAGTGTGTCTCTGTGTTTCTTTCAGTACCTGGTAGACGAAGCAGATGGTGGGCACCTGGCAGCCGAACAGGAACTTGACGTCAATGACCTGCAGCTCCTCCAGACGGATGTTGAAGGCTTTCAGCTCCTTGTTGTCCCGGTCCAGCGGGATCACCTTGAAGAGGCCGTCGTACAGACGCAGCCCGATCATCCGGCACTCCGGATCAATGATCCCGATGATTCCCGTCTCCGAGGGCCGGCCGATGCGATCCTGAGGGAGCGAATCGGAATCACAGCTGACTGTCCCACTGCCCTGCCCTGCCCTCACAGGTCAGGCTTTAGCCTAGCTGTTTTTATTAACGTTGTCAATAATAATAATAATAATAATAATAATAATAATAATAATAATCCTTTATTTTTTATATAGCGCCTTTCATAGTGGAACACCATCACAAAGCGCTTTACAGAGGCAGGCTGTGAACTGTGCTTTATATGCAGAGTCACTTACAATAGGACACTGATTTAACATCCACAGGGCGGAGCATAAGGAGGTTAAGTGACTTGCTCAGGGTCACACAGTGAGACCTGGACTTTAACCACTGGACCACACTGCCTTGTGATGCAGGTTTAACACCAGCACGGCCCACCTCTCAACAAAGTGACAACGCCAGCACTGCCAGACGGACGGACGTTTCCAGTGAAGTTGCGTGTCCTGGGTTCAGAGTTCAGGATCAGTAATGTAACGTACCTGCAGTCGCGTGTCCTGGGTTCAGAGTTCAGGATCAGCAATGTAATGTACCTGCACGTTCCCGTGTGCGCGGGTCAGGATATCGATACTGTCTCCACACTGTTTGTACTCCAGGATGCAGGCGTTGTACTTGGTCGTCAGGATGAAGAGAAGGTCTTTGCTCTCCCCCTGGAGACAGTGGAACAAAATCAACAACCACGGAATCAGAACCCCCCCCCCACTCCAAACACAGAATCAGACCCCCCCTCACTCCAAACACAGAATCAGAACCCCGCCTCACTCCGAACACAGAATCAGACCCCCCCTAACTCCGAACACAGAATCAGAACCCCGCCCCCCTCACTCCAAACACAGAATCAGAACCCCCTCACTCCGAACACAGAATCAGAACCCCGCCTCACTCCGAACACAGAATCAGACCCCCCCTCACTCCGAACACTGTTTCATGGCAGGTGAAATGAAAGGCAGGTTTCCTACTCTGCAGCTGGGAGGTGCAGTGAAGGCACCGAGGGGAGCACACAGACCTCCCCCTCCACACTCACCTTGGGTCTGAACAGCTCCAGGACGGCGATCTTGCCGTACATGCCCACCTCCTTGACCGGCCGCAGCCCCTCTGGAGTCACCACGTAGATCTCCAGCCGCGTGTTCTTCGCAATGAGCAGATTCAGGTCCTCCGCGGAGGTGAAGTGACCTGGGGGGGGACCGGGGGTACATGCACGCTGTCAGCTTAATAACAACAAAAACACCAGGACTCCCATCCAGAGCAGTCTGAGAGCCAGTCCAGGGTTATCACTCAGTGTGTCAGCATCATCATCATCATAATCATAATAATAATAATAATAATAATAATAATAATAATAATAATAACAGGACTCCCATCCAGAGCAGTCTGAGAGCCAGTCCAGGGTTATCACTCAGTGTGTCAGCATCATCATCATCATAATCATAATAATAATAATAATAATAATAATAATAATAATAATAATAATAATAATAACAGGACTCCCATCCAGAGCAGTCTGAGAGCCAGTCCAGGGTTATCACTCAGTGTGTCAGCATCATCATCATCATAATCATAATAATAATAATAATAATAATAATAATAATAATAATAATAATAACAGGACTCCCATCCAGAGCAGTCTGAGAGCCAGTCCAGGGTTATCACTCAGTGTGTCAGCATCATCATCATCATAATCATAATAATAATAATAATAATAATAATAATAATAATAATAATAATAATAATAACAGGACTCCCATCCAGAGCAGTCTGAGAGCCAGTCCAGGGTTATCACTCAGTGTGTCAGCATCATCATCATCATAATAATAATAATAATAATAATAATAATAATAATAATAATAATATTGTTCTCTCCAGGTTTCTCTGTATCACGCGTCTCCGCCACGCACCCCGGCGTTATTTCAAATAAACTTTATACCTCATCTTTCTTAACTAGTCTGCATGCATGCTAACAATACAAAACAACCAGCAAGGCTTTTATTTCCAGATGGGAAACGTTTTAAACAGATTCTCCCTCTCCTTCCCCAATTCACCGCATCTGCAGCGACCTCACGTTTCGGGTTTCATGTCGTGGGCTTTCCGCAGGCCCCGCATCTCCGGCGGCTCGATTCAGCACCCCATGCCGGACATGGAGGCTCGGAGGCGGCTGTGCAGGGGTAAACAAGGGCCGATCATTATACCAGACATCCCAAAAAAAAAAATACGTCCTTACCCGTAATGCAAGCATTGACCGCGGTGGGCTTCTGAGCCGTCACCACGTAGTTATAGGACATGGTGACAGGAGGCGGAAAAAACAACAACTACTATTATAATCCAAATAAAACCGCGTTACCAGCGCGCTTTCCACGCTACATTCAAGCGAAAGCAGACTCCTTATAACCCAATACCGCCCCCAGCGCCCGGCCGCCGCACTGCACAGCGCTTTAAACAGCCTGGGTGAGCGCCCTCTATCGACCAGCATGTAATACCGCCCCCAGCGCCCGGCCGCCGCACTGCACAGCGCTTTAAACAGCCTGGGTGAGCGCCCTCTATCGACCAGCATGTAATACCGCCCCCAGCGCCCGGCCGCCGCACTGCACAGCGCTTTAAACAGCCTGGGTGAGCGCCCTCTATCGACCAGCATGTAATACCGCCCCCAGCGCCCGGCCGCCGCACTGCACAGCGCTTTAAACAGCCTGGGTGAGCGCCCTCTATCGACCAGCATGTAATACCGCCCCAGCGCCCGGCCGCGCACTGCACAGCGCTTTAAACAGCCTGGGTGGCGCCCTCTATCGACCAGCATGTAATACCGCCCCAGCGCCCGGCCGCCGCACTGCACAGCGCTTTAAACAGCCTGGGTGGAGCCCTCTATCGACCAGCATGTAATACCGCCCCAGCCCGCCGCCGCACTGCACAGCGCTTTAAACAGCCTGGGTGGCGCCCTCTATCGACCAGCATGTAATACCGCCCCAGCGCCCGGCGCGCACTGCACAGCGCTTTAAACAGCCTGGGTGGCGCCCTCTATCGACCAGCATGTAATACCGCCCCAGCGCCGGCCGCCGCACTGCATGGCGCTTTAAACAGCCTGGGTGGCGCCCTCTATCGACCAGCATGTAATACCGCCCCAGCGCCCGCCGCCGCACTGCTGGCGCTTTAAACAGCCTGGGTGAGCGCCCTCTATCGACCAGCATGTAATACCGCCCCAGCCCGGCCGCGCACTGCACAGCGCTTTAAACAGCCTGGGTGGCGCCCTCTATCGACCAGCATGTAATACCGCCCCAGCGCCCGGCCGCCGCACTGCATGGCGCTTTAAACAGCCTGGGTGGCGCCCTCTATCGACCAGCATGTAATACCGCCCCCAGCGCCCGACGCCGCACTGCTGGCGCTTTAAACAGCCTGGGTGGCGCCCTCTATCGACCAGCATGTAATACCGCCCCAGCGCCCGGCCGCCGCACTGCCTGGCGCTTTAAACAGCCTGGGTGGCGCCCTCTATCGACCAGCATGTAATACCGCCCCCAGCGCCGACGCCGCACTGCTGGCGCTTTAAACAGCCTGGGTGGCGCCCTCTATCGACCAGCATGTAATACCGCCCCAGCGCCCGGCCGCCGCACTGCACAGCGCTTTAAACAGCCTGGGTGGCGCCCTCTATCGACCAGCATGTAATACCGCCCCAGCGCCCGACGCCGCACTGCACAGCGCTTTAAACAGCCTGGGTGGCCCTCTATCGACCAGCATGTAATACCGCCCCCAGCCCGGCCGCCCGCACTGCACAGCGCTTTAAACAGCCTGGGTGAAGCCCTCTATCGACCAGCATGTAATACCGCCCCCAGCGCCGGCCGCCGCACTGCACAGCGCTTTAAACAGCCTGGGTGAGCCCTCTATCGACCAGCATGTAATACCGCCCCAGCGTGTCACATCAGCAGTGAGACAGGGGGGTATGTGTGTCACATCAGCAGTGAGACAGGGTGGGTATGTGTGGGTACACTGAGAAAGACTTCTAGTCAAACACGTTTGTTTCTACAGCAGACCACCTCCAACAAAACCTTATAGTTTCATAATATAAGGTCGCTGGTTCAAATTCCAACGAGGGTCTGAAATAAAATAAATTTAAAAAAACAACAACTCGTGACACCCAGACAGACATCGGTGCTGAAAACACGAGCTGGGGGGCGGGTATAGACTGCTCGCAGTCCACGCCCCCGCGTGGATTTCTCAAAGTTGCTGTCTGCTGCTGTCCTGTTCAACACGTGAACGGAAACCTTCGCCCTTTTCCTTCAGCCTCTCGGTTATTATTTTTTCTTTCTTTGCCAGCTTGCTGAAAGGGCTGCCGTGCGGAGAGGAGAGGAGAGGCGAGTGCAGGTCGCTGTCGTCCGTCTTTAAACCGATTCGTTTGTGTTTTTCAAGACAAGCTGGTGAATATTATTACTGGGTTATTAATTTGATGGGATGTATTAGTTTAAACAGTTTTACTTTCGCTCCGCGGGTAGGTAGTGCGCATCGATCACGTGTCCGCTCAGCTATCGCATAGTGGACTCAATACTCAAAACCTTCTCACTGAATTTTACCGAAGAGAATTTTATGTGATTTTATGGGACTATGTGTGACCCATACATTGCAAGTTGCTGTATTATGTAAAACGTGTGCAGTATATTATTACTATTATTAATATTATTATGATGATGATGATGATGATGATGATGATCATCATCCTCATTTATAGAGTTGTGCCCATCACAGTTCTTTGAGGTAAGTGCAGGTGAGCAGTGAAACCCTCTCTCTGAAGTGTGATAGTGAGAATGCTCTTGGCTTTGTCCTGCTCTCATATTGAAGATGATACTGGTCTTGTGTCTATCAGTCCCTCCTTCCTCCCACAGCCTCAATGGACCCCGGCGATGACGCCTACCTCTTCACCTCTGACACGCTGCCCTCTGACCCCCGCTTCATGGCAACGGTTGCTAACGGTTTCGTGGGCACGCGTGTGTTCGGGGACGTGGTGCACGTGGGGGGGGTGTACAGCGGGGGAGTGGGGTCCTGTCACCGTGCTGACGTGCCCTCCCCCCTGGCAGTGAGAGTGAGGCTGGACCGAGCTGAGTCCTCAGGGCTGAGGCAGCGATACACACTGGACACACGCGCAGGTACACAGAGGAATGGGCAGCATCCCAGTACTCTCTCCAGACTGGTTCACTCACTCCCAGTCCTGCGATGATGTCACTCTGCCTCACTCTCTGTCTCTCTCTCCAGGCTGGTTCTCTCACTCCCAGTCCTGCGATGATGTCACTCTGACTCGCTGTCTCTCTCTCCAGACTGGTTCTCTAACTCCCAGTCCTGCGATGATGTCACTCTGCCTCACTCTCTCTGTCACTCTCTCCAGGCTGGTTCACTCACTCCCAGTCCTGCGATGAGGTCACTCTGCCTCACTCTCTCTCTCTATCTAGGCTGGTTCTCTCACTCCCAGTCCCTGCATGATGTCACTCTGACTCACTCTCTCTCTCTCACTCTCTCCAGGCTGGTTCCTCACTCCCCAGTCCTGCGATGATGTCACTCTGACTCACTGTGGCAATGTGCCCCGCCCCTGTGTGCATGTGTGTGTTATATGTTGCATGTTGCATGTGTTAATGTTGGTGTATAGCGATTGGTACACGGGATATAAGCGGGTCTGTGTTTCACGTGTGTTTAAAATGTATAATTGTAGTTAGGCACGAGGTTGCACTTAATTAATTCACGTGCTGGGATTCAAGTAAATAATTAATTAGTAATTGAATCCCAGCACAACAGTATATATAGATGCACGATTCACTCACTCGGGGTTGGTGTGTTTGAGAGTGGAGAACAGGTGTGGAGAAGGAGAGAAAGTAAATAATAATAATAAGCTAAGAAGTGTTTGTGGACTCACCGTGTTTGTTTGTCTCCGTGCACCGTTTGTTAAGTGTCTGTTCGTTTTGTTTGTCTATTTATTTTGGCGTAAGTGCCGTGTCCTGTGTTTTTGTGTTCGTTTTATCTTTTGTTTATTAAATGCTGAGCGCAACCAAGCGCTCAGCTTCATTTCACCTCATCTGTCCTGTCTGTGTGTACTTCCTGTTTCTGGTCTGGCGTCACCCACTGTCAGCCAGTCTTTGTGACATATGGTGTCATCAGTGGGATGACCAGCGCCTCCTAGACGCAGACCAGAGCAGGAACCGCAATTTGTTGTTTAAAAAAAAAAAAAACAACAACAACAACAAATAAAAAGAAAATATATATAAGGAAATGGAAGGCTGGAGAGATGGCTGCCAGGATCTGGAGGATCCTCCTCGGTGGCCTAGAGGACCAAGGCTGGTGCCTTGCCTGTGGGGAGTTCGGGCACCCGGTGGTGCGCTGCCCCTACCAAGAGGGAGAGGAGGAACAGGCCCAGGAGAGGAAGGTGAGGAGGAGGCAGAGAAGGGGAAAGGGGAAGAGGAAGGCAGAGCCTCCACCGCCCAAGTCTCCACCAGCAGAGGAAGAATGCCTGCTGGTTTTGTCTCCAGAGCCCAGGAGGGAGGAAACAGAGCCTTTCCCGTCCTCTGAGGAGATGTTAGACTGGGTGTCGGACCCGGAGTGGAGCGGGGAGGACCTCCCACTGGTTGTTGACCTGCTGTGGGCCAGAGATGGGGAGCGTTGGGAGCGCTGGGAACAACATTTCTACCCAGTGCCCTTCGTGAACCCGGCAGCCGTGGTGATTAACTACTTGGCTGCCGATATGGGACTGCCCCAGCAGGTTGCATTCCAAGTGGGAGGAGCCACACCTACCTGCCTCCTCAATGGGCTGAAGGGAGGCGACATGCAGCTCCCATCTCCACCAGCAGAGGAAGAAGGTTTGTTGGTTTCGCCTCCGGGCGGAGAGGAGCCTGAGCGTCCACAGCCCAAGCGGGAGGAGCCTGAGCGTCCACAGCCCAGCGGGAGGAGCCTGAGCGTCCACAGCCCAGCGGGAGGAGCCTGAGCGTCCCACAGCCCAAGCGGGAGGAGCCTGAGCGTCCACAGCCAAGCGGGAGGAGCCTGAGCGTCCACAGCCAAGCGGGAGGAGCCTGAGCGTCCACAGCCCAAGCGGGAGGAGCCTGGCGTCCACAGCCTGAGCGGGAGGAGCCCGAGCGTCCACAGCCTGAGCGGGAGGAGCCTGAGCGTCCACAGCCTGAGCGGGAGGAGCCCGAGCGTCCCACGCCTGAGCGGGAGGAGCCGAGCGTCCCACGCCTGAGTGGGAGGAGCCCGAGCGTCCACGCCTGAGTGGGAGGAGCCCGAGCGTCCCACGCCTGAGTGGGAGGAGCCCGAGCGCCCACAGCCTGAGTGGGAGGAGCCCGAGCGTCCACAGCCCTGAGTGGGAGGAGCCCGGCGTCCACAGCCCAAAGGGAGGAGTCGGTGCGTCCACAGCCCAAAAGGGAGGAGTCGGTGCGTCCACAGCCCAAAGAGAGGGAAGTCGGGCTTCCACAGCCCTAGGACCCAAGCTGCCAGCAGAGGGAGAATGCCTGCTGGTTCCACCTCCACCAGCAGAGGAAGAATGCCTGCTGTCCCCATGTCCACCAGCAGAGGGAAAATGCCTGCTGTCCCCATCTCCACCAGCAGAGGAAGAATGCCTGCTGGTTTCCCCTTCAGAGGCAGAGCTGCACCAGTCCCCTGCAAGAGAGGCAGAGCTGCACCAGTCCCCTGCAAGAGAGGCAGAGCTGCACCAGTCCCCTGCAAGAGAGGCAGAGCAGCACCAGTCCCCTGCAAGAGAGGCAGAGCTAGCACCAGTCCCCTCGCCAGGGAGACTACACGCTGCTCCCACCTCCATCGCCAGGAGACTACACGCTGCTCCCACCTTCGTCGCCAGGAGACTACTCGCTGCTCCCACCTCCACCGCCAGGAGCAGAGCAGCAGGAGCTGTCTCTGTCTCCATCACCATCAGGGGAGAGGAGCAGGAGCTGCCTCTCCCTTCACCAGAAGGACCAGGACTAGATGCTGGCGGTCCTCAGCAGCCCTTGCATAGGCTGCTGAGGGAAGCACTGAGGAAGAACCGCCCGCCGCAGAGGCCGAGAGAGGGCCAACACCCGCACCCCAGCTTGTCCTGACTGCCTGCCTCGCTTAGCCCAAGGATGCCTGCCTCGCCGCCCAAGGATGCCTGCCTCGCCTGCCCAAGGATGCCTGCCTCGCTCGCCCAAGGATGCCTGCCTCGCCGCCCAAGGATGCCTGCCTCGCTCGCCCAAGGATGCTTGCCTCGCATCGCCTGGGGTTGCCAGCCGCTCCGCATCGCCTGGGGTTGCCAGCCGCTCCGCGATCGCCTGGGGTTGCCAGCCGCTCCGCATCGCCTGGGGTTGCCAGCCGCCCGCATCGCCTGGGGTTGCCAGCCGCTCGCATCGCCTGGGGCTGCCAGGCCACGGAGCGCCTGGGGCTGCCAGTTGCTGCCGCATCGCAGCCGGGAGGTCTGGGAGGCAGGAGACCCCACCCACAGCAGCTGCCAGCCACGGAGATCGTGGGGAGGTCAGGAGACCTGCTCCCACTGCAGCAGTTTCGCTGCCGGAGATCGTGGGGAGGTCAGGAGACCTGCTCCCACTGCAGCAGTTTCGCTGCCGGAGATCGTGGGGAGGTCAGGAGACCTGCTCCCACTGCAGCAGTTTCGCTGCCGGAGATCGTGGGGAGGTCAGGAGACCTGCGCCCACTGCAGCACTTTCGCTGCGGGAGTACTGTGGCGGAGCCCCGCAAGGGAGCTGCCGGCTTTGAAGAAGGGGAGGAGGTCCGAGACCACCAACCCCAGCAGCAGTTTCAGCTGCCGGAGAAGGGGAGGTCGGAGACCACCCAAGCAGCCTTTCGCTGCCAGGACTGCCCGGCTGAAGGAGTCAGTCTGGGAGCTGTCAGCACGTCTGCTGACAGCATGGCCAGTAGCAGCCTGGCTACTGGCAACATTGCCAGCCATGGGCCCACTGAAGCCTCCCTTCCCAGCCCGAGACTTTGTCCTGGACTGCTGGGTTTTAAGGGGAGGTGGCCGTTGAGGCCATGTGCTGCTGCACAAGGGGGGTATATGTGGCAATGTGCCCCGCCCTGTGTGCATGTGTGTGTTATATGTTGCATGTTGCATGTGTTAATGTTGGTGTATAGCGATTGGTACACGGGATATAAGCGGGTCTGTGTTTCACGTGTGTTTAAAAATGTATAATTGTAGTTAGGCACGAGGTTGCACTTAATTAATTCACGTGCTGGGATTCAAGTAAATAATTAATTAGTAATTGAATCCCAGCACAACAATATATATAGATGCACGATTCACTCACTTTCGGGGTTGGGTGTTCGAGAGTGGAGAAGCGGGTGTGGAGAAGGAGAGAAAGTAAAAATAAAAGAAGAAGAAAGAAGTGTTTTTGTACTCACCGTGTTTGTTTGTCTCCGTGCACCGTTTGTTCAGTGTCTGTTCGTTTTGTTTATCTGTTTATTTTGGCGCAAGTGCCGTGTCCTGTGTTTTGTGTTCTTTTATTTTCTGTTTATTAAATGCTGAGCACAACCAAGTGCTCAGCTTCATAACCCTCACTGTCTGTTGTGTGTTACTTCCTGTTTCTGGTCTGACGTCACCCACTGTCAGCCGTCTTTGTGACACTCACTCTCTCTGTCACTCTCTCCAGGCTGGTTCACTCACTCCCAGTCCTGCGATGAGGTCACTGTCTCTCAAACAATCTTGGCTCACCGCTCACATCCTAACCTGCTGGCCATGGAGCTGAGAGTGGAGCGTCAGGTGACCCCCGGAGAGCCAATCACAGTGCAGCTCCAGAGCTCCTTCACCCCACAAAGCTCAGACATCGCCTTCGAACCCGGGCCGGACTATCAGGGGGGCAGGTGAGCGGGGCGGGAGAGAGGCAGGGAGAGGCAGGCAGGCGGAGAGAGGCAGGCAGACAGACAGGCAGGCAGGCAGACAGACAGACACAGGTAGACAGACAGACAGACAGGCAGACAGACAGACAGACAGGCAGGCAGACAGACAGACACAGGTAGACAGACAGACAGACAGACAGGTAGACAGACAGACAGACAGGCAGTCAGACAGACAGACAGGCAGGCAGGCAGACAGACAGACAGACACAGGTAGACAGACAGACAGGCAGATAGACAGGCAGGCAGACCGGCAGGCAGGCAGACAGGCAGGCAGACAGGCAGGCAGACAGACAGGCAGGCAGACAGACCGGCAGGCAGACAGGCAGGCAGACAGACAGAGCAGGCAGACAGACAGACAGACAGGCAGGCAGACAGACAGGCAGGCAGACAGGCAGGCAGACAGGCAGGCAGACAGACAGGCAGGCAGACAGACAGACAGACAGGCAGACAGACAGACAGGCAGGCAGGCAGACAGACAGACAGGCAGACAGACAGACAGACAGGCAGACAGACAGGCAGGCAGGCAGACAGACAGACAGACAGACAGACACAGGCAGACAGACAGACACAGGCAGGCAGGCAGACAGACACAGGCAGACAGACAGACAGACAGGAGGACAGACAGACAGGCAGGCAGACAGACAGGAGGACAGACAGACAGACAGACAGACAGACAGACCGGCAGGCAGACAGACCGGCAGACAGACCAGGCAGGCAGACAGGCAGGCAGACACAAGCTGTTTGTTGTTCTTCTTTCAGGCACATCCATGGACGCACATTAATACCGGAGGTGCCAGGAGGACCCCAGCCCTGCGTTCACTTGATCTGGACCCCCCCGCCCGCCTCCCTGTCCCTCCCGGCCTCGCAGAGCAGTGCATGCTGGGTATTCCTGACCGCGCTGGCCAACACCGTCGAGCGCGCTCAGAGCTGCTACTCTGAGGGGCTGGCTCTGATTGGCTCGGGGGACCTCCTCCCCTCCCACCGGCGCGCGTGGGCGGAGCTCTGGGCAGGAAGCGCCGTGCAAGTGAAGAGCCCCGCCCCTCTGCAGCAGGCTGTGATTGGCTGCCTGTACTACCTGCTGAGCTCGCTCCCTCCCCTGAAGCCGACAGACTTCCTGTTTGGTGGACTGAGCCCCGGAGGGCTGAGCAATGGGGAGGCGGGAGAGGATTACTGGGGCACGTCTTCTGGGACCAGGTGAGCTGTAGAATATTGTACAGGGGCCTGGACGAGGCATCTGAAAATGTGTCAGAATTACGACCGTGTCCCTTGCTCCCCCAGGACACCTGGATGTACCCCGTGCTGCTGTTCTACCCGAGCTGGCTCGTGCCATCCCTCGGATACGGATCCGCACACTCACGGGTGCCACACTGCTGCCCAGCAAGGGCTCAAGGTACAGGGGGACGAGAGGGAGAATGGGAGGAGCTGGAGGAGAGGACAGGGGAGAGGGGAGAATGGGAGGGAGCTGGAGGAGAGGACAGGGAGAGAGGGGAGAATGGGAGGAGCTGGAGGAGAGGACAGGGGAGAGAGAGGGAGAATGGGAGGAGCTGGAGGAGAGGACAGGGGAGAGAGGGGATGGGAGGGAGCTGGAGGAGAGGACAGGGGAGAGAGGGGAGAATGGGAGGAGCTGGAGGAGAGGACAGGGGAGAGAGGGGAGAATGGGAGGGGAGCTGGAGGAGAGGACAGGGGGAGAGAGAGGGGAGAATGGGAGGGAGCTGGAGGAGAGGACAGGGGAGAGAGGGAGAATGGGAGGGAGCTGGAGGAGAGGACAGGGGAGAGAGGGGATGGGAGGGAGCTGGAGGAGAGGACAGGGGGAGAGAGAGGGGGATGGGAGCGGAGCTGGAGGAGAAGACAGGGGAGAGAGAGGATAGCGGAGCCAAGGCTGGGGGGAAAGAGGAGAGAAATGAGAATGTGTGAGGCACAAAGAGGCCAGGATGACAAGTCTATGATTGCACCCCAATGCATTGTGTGTCTCTGTGTTGGGTTCAGGGTTATCTCTGTGTCTCTGTGTTGGGTTCAGGGTTGTCTCTGTGTCTCTGTGTTGGGTTCAGGGTTGTCTCTGTGTCTCTGTGTTGGGTTCAGGGTTGTCTCTGTGTCTCTGTGTTGGGTTCGGGGTTGTCTCTGTGTCTCTGTGTTGGGTTCAGGGTTGTCTCTGTGTTGGGTTCGGGGTTGTCTCTGTGTCTCTGTGTTGGGTTCAGGGTTATCTCTGTGTCTCTGTGTTGGGTTCAGGGTTGTCTCTGTGTCTCTGTGTTGGGTTCGGGGTTGTCTCTGTCTCTCTGTGTCTCTGTGTTGGGTTCAGGGTTGTCTCTGTGTCTCTGTGTCTCTGTGTTGGGTTCAGGGTTGTCTCTGTGTTGGGTTCGGGGTTGTCTCTGTCTCTGTGTCTCTGTGTTGGGTTCAGGGTTGTCTCTGTGTTGGGTTCAGGGTTGTCTCTGTGTCTCTGTGTTGGGTTCAGGGTTGTCTCTGTGTCTCTGTGTCTCTGTGTTGGGTTCAGGGTTGTCTCTGTGTCTCTGTGTCTCTGTGTTGGGTTCAGGGTTGTCTCTGTGTTGGGTTCAGGGTTGTCTCTGTGTCTCTGTGTCTCTGTGTTGGGTTCAGGGTTGTCTCTGTGTTGGGTTCAGGGTTGTCTCTGTGTCTCTTTGTTGGGTTCAGGGTTGTCTCTGTGTCTCTGTGTCTCTGTGTTGGGTTAAGGGTTGTCTCTGTGTCTCTGTGTCTCTGTGTTGGGTTCAGGGTTGTCTCTGTGTTGGGTTCAGGGTTGTCTCTGTGTCTCTGTGTTGGGTTCAGGGTTGTCTCTGTGTTGGGTTCAGGGTTGTCTCTGTGTCTCTATGTTGGGTTCAGGGTTGTCTCTGTCTCAGGGAGTGAAGTTTGCCTGGGAGAGTGCAGTGACAGGGCAGGAGGTTTGTCCTGATGAGATTTACGGGCTGCAGGAGATTCACATCAACGGAGACGTCTGCTTTGCCTTCCAGCAGTACCTGCACCTCACACAGGTACCGTACCTGACTGTACACCTGACTGTACACCTGTCTACCTGCTCAGTCTACCTGCTGTCCAGCAGTACCTGCACCTCACACAGGTACCGTACCTGACTGTACACCTGACTGTACACCTGACTGTACACCTGTCTACCTGCTCAGTCTACCTGCTGTCCAGCAGTACCTGCACCTCACACAGGTACCGTACCTGACTGTACACCTGTCTACCTCCCTCTCCCTCTCTCCCCCTCTCTCTCAGGATCTCTCCCTGTTCAGTGAGGGGGGTGGCTGGTCTCTCTCCCCCTGTCTCTCAGGATCTCTCCCTGTTCAGTGAGGGGGGTGGCTGGTCTCTCTCTCTCTCAGGATCTCTCCCTGTTCAGTGAGGGGGTGGCTGGTCTCTCTCTCTCAGCCCTCTCCCTCTCTCCCCTGTCTCTCAGGATCTCTCCTGTTCAGTGAGGGGTGGCTGGTCTCTCTCTCTCTCAGGATCTCTCCTCTCTCCCCTGTCTCTCAGGATCTCTCCCTGTTCAGTGAGGGGGTGGCTGGTCTCTCTCTCTCAGCCCTCTCCCTCTCTCCCCCTGTCTCTCAGGATCTCTCCCTGTTCAGTGAGGGGGTGGCTGGTCTCTCTCTCTCTCAGGATCTCTCCTCTCTCCCCTGTCTCTCAGGATCTCTCGTGTTAAGTGAGGGGTGGCTGGTCTCTCTCTCTCTCAGGATCTCTCCTCTCTCCCCTGTCTCTCAGGATCTCTCCTGTTCAGTGAGGGGTGGCTGGTCTCTCTCTCTCTCAGGATCTCTCCCTCTCTCCCCCTGTCTCTCAGGATCTCTCCCTATTCAGTGAGGGGGGTGGCTGGTCTCTCTCCCCTGTCTCTCAGGATCTCTCCTCTCTCCCCTGTCTCTCAGGATCTCTCCCTATTCAGTGAGGGGTGGCTGGTCTCTCTCCCCTGTCTCTCAGGATCTCTCCCTCTCTCCCCTGTCTCTCAGGATCTCTCCTCTCTCCCCTGTCTCTCAGGATCTCTCCCTGTTCAGTGAGGGGGTGGCTGGTCTCTCTCTCTCAGGATCTCTCCCTCTCTCCCCTGTCTCTCAGGATCTCTCCTGTTCAGTGAGGGGGTGGCTGGTCTCTCTCTCTCAGGATCTCTCCCTCTCTCCCCTGTCTCTCAGGATCTCTCCTGTTCAGTGAGGGGTGGCTGGTCTCTCTCTCCCCTCTCTCTCAGGATCTCTCCTGTTCAGTGAGGGGTGGCTGGTCTCTCTCCCCTGTCTCTCAGGATCTCTCCCTGTTCAGTGAGGGGTGGCTGGTCTCTCTCTCTCAGGATCTCTCCCTCTCTCCCCTGTCTCTCAGGATCTCTCCTGTTCAGTGAGGGGTGGCTGGTCTCTCTCTCTCAGGATCTCTCCCTCTCTCCCCCTGTCTCTCAGGATCTCTCCCTGTTCAGTGAGGGGGGTGGCTGGGAGGTGGTGCGAGGCATCGCTGAGTACTGGAGCAGCAGAGTCACCTGGAACAAGGAGCAAAGCTGCTACGACATCACTGGTGCGTCCGTGTGAGCGTGCGTGTGTGAGCGTGCGTGTGTGAGCGTGCGTGTCGTGTGTGTGCGTGTGGCGTGTGTGTCAGCGTCTGTGTGGTGTGCGTGTCAGCGTCTGTGTGGCGTGCGTGTCAGTGTGTGCGTGTCAGCGTGCGTGTGAGCGTGTGTGTCAGCGTGTGCGTGTGAGCTTGCGTGTCAGCGTGTGTGAGCGTGTGTGTCGGTGTGTGCGTGTAAGCGTGCGTGTCAGCGTGTGTGAGCATGCGTGTCAGCGTCTGTGTGAGCGTGCGTGTCAGTGTGTGCGTGTCAGCGTGTGTGTCAGCGTGCATGTCAGCGTGTGTGAGCGTGCGTGTCTGTACATGTGAGCGTGCGTGTCAGCGTGTGTGTGAGCGTGCGTGTCAGTGTGTGTGTGAGCGTGCGTGTCAGTGTGTGCGTGTCAGCGTGTGTGTGACGTGTCGTGTCAGCGTGTGTGTGGCGTGCGTGTCAGTGTGTGCGTGTAAAGCGTGCGTGTCAGCGTCTGTGTGAGCATGCGTGTCAGTGTGTGTGTTTCAGTGTTTCAGTGTGTCTGTGTTTCAGTGTGTGTGTGTTTCAGTGCTGTGTGTGTTTCAGTGTGTCTGTGTTTCAGTGTGTCTGTGTTTCAGTGCTGTGTGTGTTTCAGTGTGTCTGTGTTTCAGTGCTGTGTGTGTTTCAGTGTGTCTGTGTTTCAGTGCTGTGTGTGTTTCAGTGTGTGTGTGTTTCAGTGTGTCTGTGTTTCAGTGCTGTGTGTGTTTCAGTGTGTCTGTGTTTCAGTGTGTGTGTGTTTCAGTGCTGTGTGTGTTTCAGTGCTGTGTGTGTTTCAGTGTGTCTGTGTTTCAGTGCTGTGTGTGTTTCAGTGTGTGTGTGTTTCAGTGTGTGTGTGTTTCAGTGCTGTGTGTGTTTCAGTGTGTGTGTGTTTCAGTGCTGTGTGTGTTTCAGTGCTGTGTGTGTTTCAGTGTGTCTGTGTTTCAGTGCTGTGTGTGTTTCAGTGCTGTGTGTGTTTCAGTGTGTGTGTGTTTCAGTGTGTCTGTTTCAGTGCTGTGTGTGTTTCAGTGTGTGTGTGTTTCAGTGTGTGTGTGTGTTTCAGTGTGTGTGTGTTTCAGTGTGTGTGTGTTTCAGTGCTGTGTGTGTTTCAGTGTGTGTGTGTTTCAGTGCTGTGTGTGTTTCAGTGCTGTGTGTGTTTCAGTGTGTGTGTGTTTCAGTGCTGTGTGTGTTTCAGTGCTGTGTGTGTTTCAGTGTGTGTGTGTTTCAGTGCTGTGTGTGTTTCAGTGTGTCTGTGTTTCAGTGCTGTGTGTGTTTCAGTGCTGTGTGTGTTTCAGTGCTGTGTGTGTTTCAGTGTGTCTGTGTTTCAGTGTGTGTGTGTTTCAGTGCTGTGTGTGTTTCAGTGCTGTGTGTGTTTCAGTGTGTCTGTGTTTCAGTGCTGTGTGTGTTTCAGTGTGTGTGTGTTTCAGTGCTGTGTGTGTTTCAGTGTGTGTGTGTTTCAGTGTGTGTGTGTTTCAGTGCTGTGTGTGTTTCAGTGTGTGTGTGTTTCAGTGCTGTGTGTGTTTCAGTGCTGTGTGTGTTTCAGTGTGTGTGTGTTTCAGTGCTGTGTGTGTTTCAGTGTGTGTGTGTTTCAGTGCTGTGTGTGTTTCAGTGTGTGTGTGTTTCAGTGTGTGTGTGTTTCAGTGCTGTGTGTGTTTCAGTGTGTCTGTGTTTCAGTGCTGTGTGTGTTTCAGTGTGTGTGTGTTTCAGTGTGTGTGTGTTTCAGTGTGTCTGTGTTTCAGTGCTGTGTGTGTTTCAGTGTGTCTGTGTTTCAGTGTGTCTGTGTCTGTTTGTGTCTCAGGTGAGATGCCTCCAGATGAATTCCATGACAGTGTGAATAACTCTGTCTACACCAACTGCTGTGGCCAAATCCAGGTGAGACTGAGGCACTGTCTGCTAGTGAAGTCCAGGTGAGACTGAGGCACTGTCTGCTAGTGAAGTCCAGGTGAGACTGAGGCACTGTCTGCTAGTGAAGTCCAGGTGAGACTGAGGCACTGTCTGCTAGTGAAGTCCAGGTGAGACTGAGGCACTGTCTGCTAGTGAAGTCCAGGTGAGACTGAGGCACTGTCTGCTGGTGAAGTCCAGGTGAGACTGAGGCACTGTCTGCTAGTGAAGTCCAGGTGAGACTGAGGCACTGTCTGCTGGTGAAGTCCAGGTGAGACTGAGGCACTGTCTGCTAGTGAAGTCCAGGTGAGACTGAGGCACTGTCTGCTAGTGAAGTCCAGGTGAGACTGAGGCACTGTCTGCTGGTGAAGTCCAGGTGAGACTGAGGCACTGTCTGCTGGTGAAGTCCAGGTGAGACTGAGGCACTGTCTGCTAGTGACGTCCAGGTGAGACTGAGGCACTGTCTGCTGGTGAAGTCCAGGTGAGACTGAGGCACTGTCTGCTAGTGACGTCCAGGTGAGACTGAGGCACTGTCTGCTGGTGAAGTCCAGGTGAGACTGAGGCACTGTCTGCTAGTGACGTCCAGGTGAGACTGAGGCACTGTCTGCTGGTGAAGTCCAGGTGAGACTGTTCCTGGACTCTTCTGTAAGATCTTCTCTCCTCATAACTACAGCTGGTATTCATGAACCGTTTCTCGGCTGTTAAGGTGAGGTGGTTGACAGTGTTGTGGCAGGTCTCTCTCTCTCTCCAGTCTGCAGTTCGCTGTTGACTTGGCGATCCTGTTACAAACCCCGCCCCCTCCGCAGTGGCAGGAAATCTCTGACAAGATCAAGGTGCCCTTCGACCCGGAAGAGAAATACCACCCGAGTTTGTGACTACCAGAAAGGAAAGTGACAGTCCTTCTCTCCCTCTCCTCCCTCCCTCCCTCCTCCCCTCTCCTCCTCCCTCCTCCTCATCCCCTCTCCCTCCCTCACTCCCCTCTCCCTCCTCCCTCCCTCCTCCCCCTCTCCTCCCTCCCTCCCTCCTCCTTCTCTCCCTCTCCCTCCCTCACTCCCCTCTCCCTCCCTCCCTCCCTCACTCCTTCTCTCCCCTCTCCCTCCCTCCTCCCTCCTCCTTCTCTCCCCTCTCCCTCTCTCCTCCTTCTCTCTCTTCCCCTTCTACCAGTCACCCCCCGTCCTCCTCTCTCTCACCCCCACCTCTCGCTCTCTCCTCAGGAGACTCTGTGAAGCAGGCGGATGTGGTTTTGTTGGGGTTCCCCCTAGGGTACCCCATGAGTGCAGAGGTGCGGAGGGAACGACCCTGGCTGTCGAGCCCCTCACTGACCCCGAGGGACCGGCCATGACCTGGGTAAGACCCTGCAGTCCCCGCTCTGTCTGTCTCCGTGTCTCTAGTGGACCTTCATGCTCGGTGTCTTTCTGTCACACCCTACATGATAAACACGACCTTGAGACTCTCTCTCTCTCTCGCTCTATTTCTTCTTTCTCATTCTCTCTCTTTCTTTCTTTCTTTCTTTCTTTCTTTCTTTCTTTCTTTCTTTCTCGTCTAATCTTTTTACCACAGATATTCCAGATTGTGTTTGGCTCACCTCTGACACACCTGAGGGGACCCTGCCTCTGTGTCTCTAGCTCTTAGATGGTTCTGTCTCCCTCCCTCCCTCCCTCCCTCCAGGGCATGTTTGCGGTGGGCTGGCTGGAGCTGAAGGAGCTGGCTCGAGGACAGGCGCAGCTCAGGAAGTGTTTCAGCAACATCCAGGAGCCCTTCAAGGTGCTGGGGCTGAGCTGGGGCTGGGGGGCAGAGGGCTGGGGGCTGAGGGGCTGAGAGGCTGGGGCCTGCGGAGCAGAGGGCTGATCCGGGGCTATGGATTCCAGATCCGGGGCGATGGATTCCAGATCCGGGGCTATGGATTCCAGATCCGGGGCGATGGATTCCAGATCCGGGGCTATGGATTCCAGATCCGGGGCTATGGATGTTCTTGGAGTGTTTGGGGTTGATGCCGGTGACCTGACCCAGTGTGTGCTTGTTTCAGATCTGGGCGGTGTGCTTGGATGGGAGCGAGCAGTGAATTTCCTCACTGGGATGGGCGGGTTCCTGCAGGTGGTTCTGTTCGGATACACCGGCTTCAGGTCCGTCAGAACCAGGGGGGGGGGGGATTTCATTCATTCCCTAAAACATGTTGAAAAGTTTGAGCTTTAAAGAGTGCAGTACCTTCAAATAAAAACCTTCCCTTTTCATGATGACAACTCTCCCTCAATCTGTACCCTCTATACTGTAACACAGCCCCAACTCTCCCTCAATCTGTACCCCTCTATACTGTAACACACCCCCAACTCTCCCTCAATCTGTACCCCTCTATACTGTAACACAGCCCCCAACTCTCCCTCAATCTGTACCCCTCTATACTGTAACACACCCCCAACTCTCCCCTCAATCTGTACCCCTCTATACTGTAACACAGCCCCCAACTCTCCCTCAATCTGTACCCCTCTATACTGTAACACACCCCCAACTCTCCCTCAATCTGTACCCTCTATACTGTAACACCCCCCAACTCTCCCTCAATCTGTACCCCTCTATACTGTAACACACCCCCCAACTCTCCCTCAATCTGTACCCCTCTATACTGTAACACAGCCCCCAACTCTCCCTCAATCTGTACCCCTCTATACTGTAACACAGCCCCCAACTCTCCCTCAATCTGTTCCCCTCTATACTGTAACACAGCCCCCGACTCTCCCTCAATCTGTACCCCTGTTCTCTGTGCCTTGTTGTAACAGAGCCCCCAAACTCTCTTCATGTATTTTCACTGCAGGATAAACAAGAACAGCCTGAACTTTGACCCCACTCTTCCAGATGACATCAGTGACCTCGGAATCACAGGGGTGTGTTACCTTGGCAACAAGCTGGACTTCACCTTCAGTAAAGAGGGGGTGACGGTGGTATTGGCGAGGGTGTGGGGACGCCAGCACTGCGCCCTGGAACTGGTGCTGACCCAGTCTGGGAAGAGCCTCCCTCTCAACCTAGGTACCTGTAACCCCAAAGAAACCCAATGAATTTACTGACGAGCGTTCAGACCAGAAATCCTTCTCAATGCTTCAAGAGCGTGTTGTGACCTGTACACTAATATTATTATTACTATACTTACAATTGTTACAGAAGATCACATTACAGAAGATCACATTACAGAAGATCACATTACAGAAGATCACATTATAGAATATCACATTACAGAAGATCACATTATAGAAGATCACATTACAGAATATCACATTACAGAAGATCACATTACAGAATATCACATTACAGAATATCACATTACAGAAGATCGCATTACAGAAGATCGCATTACAGAAGATCACATTATAGAATATCACATTATAGAATATCACATTATAGAATATCACATTACAGAAGATCACATTACAGAAAATCACATTACAGAAGATCACATTACAGAATATCACATTATAGAATATCACATTACAGAAGATCACATTACAGAAGATCACATTACAGAAGATCACATTACAGAATATCACATTATAGAATATCACATTACAGAAGATCACATTACAGAAGATCACATTACAGAAGATCACATTACAGAATATCACATTATAGAAGATCACATTACAGAATATCACATTACAGAAGATCGCATTACAGAAGATCATTACACAAGATCGCATTATAGAATATCACATTATAGAATATCACATTATAGAATATCACATTACAGAAGATCACATTACAGAAAATCACATCAGAAGATCACATTATAGAAGATCACATTATAGAATATCACATTACAGAAGATCACATTACAGAAGATCACATTACAGAAGATCACATTACAGAATATCACATTACAGAAGATCACATTACAGAATATCACATTACAGAAGATCACATTACAGAAGATCACATTACAGAAGATCACATTACAGAAGATCACATTACAGAAGATCACATTACAGAAGATCACATTACAGAAGATCACATTATAGAATATCACATTACAGAAGATCACATTACAGAAGATCACATTACAGAAGATCACATTACAGATAAGAGCTGTTATAAAGTACAATAAAACCAGTAGCAAAAAGATCAAATTCAAATAAGAGCAAACTAGAGAATCGAGTAAATAATTCCATGTAAGAGCGGGTTCGAGTAGGAGCAGTTATCTTGAAACTATTTGCTTACACAAGCCTGCAACATTACTGTATCTCTACAAGCCTGCAACATTAGTGAGTCTCTACAAGCCTGCAACATTAGTGAGTCTCTACAAGCATGCAACATTAGTGAGTCTCTACAAGCCTGCAACATTAGTGTATCTCTACAAGCCTGCAACATTAGTGTATCTCTACAAGCCTGCAACATTAGTGTATCTCTACAAGCCTACAACATTAGTGAGTCTCTACAAGCCTGCAACATTACTGTATCTCTACAAGCCTGCAACATTAGTGTATCTCTACAAGCCTACAACATTAGTGAGTCTCTACAAGCCTGCAACATTACTGTATCTCTACAAGTCTGCTCTGAAAAGGGAACCCTACATGTTTGATTTCTTCCCGTATACCGTGTTTCATGCCTTCTGTAAGCACATGTCTTTGTTCACATTTCAGCTGGCTGAGGCTTGTCAGCAGTCCCCTGCAGTGAGCGCTGTACAGCATGATTGACCCCCTCCGTGTGCGCTGTACAGCAGTGACCCCCGGTGTGCGCTGTACAGCAGTGACCCCCGGTGTGCGCTGTACAGCAGTGACCCCCGGTGTGCGCTGTACAGCAGTGACCCCCGGTGTGCGCTGTACAGCAGTGACCCGACCCCCGGTGTGCGCTGTACAGCAGTGACCGCCCCGGTGTGCGCTGTACAGCAGTGACCCCCGGTGTGCGCTGTACAGCAGTGACCCCCCCCCGGTGTGCGCTGTACAGCTGCTTCACATGAAGGCTCCCGCGCTGTGCAGTCACTAAACATGCCGCTCTGTTCCAGGGACCCCCGTCTCCCTTCCCGCTGAAGCTGCGCGCATCCAGAAGCAGGCGAGCTGCTGGCCGCTGTGACGATCCGGACTGGGAGCTGGGAATCCCACGGGACTGGGAGCTGGGAATCCCACGGGACTGGGAGCTGGGAATCCCACGGGACTGGGAGCTGCAGCAGTGTAACGTGTGGCTAATTAGGGTTGTGTTTATATACGCATTGATACTTTTATAATAAATTAAATCATTACAAATCTATATTTACGTGTTGGCATCTTTCTTTGTTTTTCCTTCTTGTTTTTCTCGCTGGGTCAGGCTGTGTTTATTGACGTTGTTGAAGTGGTTTATTTAGCCCGGTGGTGTGTTAATCACTTATAAAAAATAACGTCTTCATGAGCAGCTTTGTTTAGTTATATTGTTTTGTTTTCACTGCAGGTGTCATATTATTATTATTATTATTATTATTATTATTATTATTAGTAGTAGTAGTAGTATTATTATTTATTTCTTAGCAGACGCCCTTATCCAGGGCGACTTACAATCGTAAGCAAATACATTTCAAGTATCACAGTACAAGTAATAATACAATTAAGAGCAAGATAAATACAATGACTTGGTTCAAGCAACTACAAGTGTGACAAAATACGATTCAATAATACAGCAGATAACAGTGTCAGTGATAGTTACATCAGGATAGAATTAAATACAAAATACTACAGATTAAACACTTGGCAGATTACAGTACTCTGAAGTACAGGATTAAATGCAGTAAAATAGGGGGCAGATAAGAGCAAGTAAAGCGCATTTAAGGAAGGGTGATAAGTGTCCAGAGGGAAAAGAGGAGTTTCTACAGGTGCTGTCTGAAGCGGTGAGGTCATAAACTAAACGCGGTTGTTTACGTTATTTTGACAAAACGTATCTGGAGTTTGTCAGGCTACAGAAAGTGGATGAGGACCCGGACTTTGTCAAGATTTTAAACAAGATGTCGGGACACCGGAACCTTTGATGCTAAACCGGGACGTGTGGTCACCCTGCTAGAGAGGGACCGCGCCTCTGCTAACATGAACACCAAAAATAATTTATTACTGGAATTGACTGCTGACTTCTGGTTTGTCACTGAAAAAGGGATTTAAATGTCTCCGCCAATCAGAACCACGCTTTAGCGGCATGTGGGCGGGCCATGGCCAAAGCGTAGGTAGCGATTGGCTTGTTTGAATCGTTTACATTTCTTTCATTGTGAGAGCTTCAATATATATTTAATATTGTGTGCATTGTAATGCCGTGGGAGTACAGCAGCATGTCTCACAATGAAACGCATGCAAGCAAATGTTTCAGCACTAAGCAAATAATATACTGGAGGAAAATACAGAAGCCTATCACCGGAACAAAACCGTAAACTCGCCTTATAAAATGGCTTGGATAGATTAAGTACTGTGATTGGCTGAACAAGATCACATGACCGTGCGGTTTGACATCATAGACCAATTTACAATTATCTAAACAGTGTTTCTGTTGGTAAAAATGGCAACGTACAACTGAAACAGCATTTAAATCACTCGACAGTCTTTTTTTTCCATCTCTGTCACTAAGAATTACAGACAAACCGGCAAATATACTGTGGTATTTATTTAGTCAGAGAACAAAACAAAGAAAACTAGCGCCTTATACACCTGACTAGCGAGTCTGCGATGTTTAAACTGGACACAACAGATACATCTGACCACTACCCTCCGAGTTCAGAAAGCCATGTGAAAACAGCCGCAGAAATGATTAGGCAGTGCCAGTGCAGTGCAGTGCAGTGCAGTGTTTGGCTGTTTCATGATTGAATCCTCCCTCCAGATGTGGACAATCAGTCCGCTTTCAATTCCCAAATGCCATTTCATCTCGAAAATGTTACTGTAAACTGCAATGTTCAATGTAATGTTTATGAAATATATATATATATATATATATATATATATATATATATATATATATATATATATATATATGTTACAATCGAATAGTCTTCAGAGATTAGTTTTTCAAAGTGGAAGGATCCATAATATATTTCTTATTTTTTTCCTTAAAAAAAAGCTATTTTGTGGAAATTATTTTCAAGAAAAAAAAAAAAAAAGGTGTAGCCATTTTATAACCGAAATAACCCACTCCTGCGGCACCGTGGGCGTCACCTTGTCGTGGGTTATTTCGTACATATACTGGCAGTACTTTGAATAAACGGAGAGCTCTCCTGTGCAAAAATCTCAAGTGGAAATCAAGGATTGTGGGCGTTACCCTTTAGGACGTGCGGAATTTGACGTCACCCCGTTTCGAGTTGCCGGTTGGTCATCGCCGTGATTGACACGTTCTCACAAGCCACCTGCCTCCTCCCCTTCGGAGTGACGTCAGGACATATGCAGAAGCCTGATTGGCCGCAGAAAGATTTTAAAGTTTGTGAACGGTTTGAGCGGGTCGGTTGTAACAGGAAGAAAAGAAAGAAAACAATTAAAACTGAAAGACGGAATATAATCTAGTAATAGTGTAATCAATAAATACATAAATAAATAAATAATCAGCAGAAGACATCGCTTGAGTGAAAGGTGAGGTGTTCGTTTTGTTTCTAGGGTTAAAGGTAAGTCTTGAAGGGATATTTCGCGTTCTGCTGTTGTGAAGGGATTTAGATTAAGGCCTATATCAAACAGTTCATAATCTAGCCCATTTACATCGATATTAATTAAGATTCACAGAGATATCTCTAATCAATCACATCGATATTAATTAAGATTCACAGAGATATCTCTAATCAATCACATCGATATTAATTAAGATTCACAGAGATATCTCTAATCAATCACATCGATATTAATTAAGATTCACAGAGATATCTCTAATCAATCACATCGATATTAATTAAGATTCACAGAGATATCTCTAATCAATCACATCGATATTAATTAAGATTCATAGAGATATCTCTAATCAATCACATCGATATTAATTAAGATTCACAGAGATATCTCTAATCAATCACATCGATATTAATTAAGATTCACAGAGATATCTCTAATCAATCACATCGATATTAATTAAGATTCATAGAGATATCTCTAATCAATCACATCGATATTAATTAAGATTCATAGAGATATCTCTAATGCACGGCGATTACGGTGGGTTCTGTTTGTTAGGGTAGGGGGTAGGGGGTCGGGGGTTTTAATTTTTTTATTTGCATGTCATTTTTAATATGCCCGTGGTCTGTATTTGTGTTTAATTCATAATGGCGGTTTGTTTTGCTTTACCGGCAGGTCAGCAATTCAGTTTATTATTTTTGAAATTTACCAAAATGTCTTGGAACATTTATAACCTAGACAGAACAAAATATGCTGCAATTTTTATTCCTGTTAATTCATTTTTTGAAATGTAACCGTGGGAGAGGCGGAAAGCGTTTGAGTGGACTGAGGATTCACTTTTTAAAAGAATTGGTTGATATAATCGAGTCATTATCGGAGGTCCCGTCGGGTTTTACTGTCGCTAGCCGAACAGCTTTGACAAACTGGCTCGCAAAAAAACAATTTAAAAGATGAAACGCAAGTTTCTGTTGTCCCCGCACGTTTGATAACTTCTAAACACGATTGAACGATTTTGTATTTAATACAAAATAAAAACAATTCTACTGCGTTTTAATATATATATATATATATATATATATATATATATATATATATATATATATATATATATATAATGTGCATGCACACGGTCCCTTCAGCTTTCATACTGAATAGAGATCTCGTTCCCGTGAACTCGGTATGTGATTTAAATTTGAATACAGTGTACATACACTAAACTAAACACGAGTTATTCTCGGTAAAAAGCCTGTCGTGGGAGGTGCGGTGTGTTATGCGGAGAGACTTGCTCAGACAGCAGCGAATTCAAACACGGGCTGTGTCGGCAATTTCCACAGCCTGACATTCAGCAAGCAGTCTAGCGATGCAGCTTGTGTGATGCGAGGAGTCCTCATTTCTAATTAGCCTGGGCTGCGGTTTTTGCGCGCATGCAATCTGGGCTGGGGGGGGTATTTTGTTGTCCTGGGATGGCTTTGTTGTAGGGGTGGGTGTATCTGGACAGCTGAGCCCGAATGCAACCCACGATTCTAGACAGAAGCCTCAAATTGCACGGTTAACTTTGTGCTTCAAATTACTGGAGCAGTAGCACCCTACCCCAGGTACTGGATTTTGAGAATCCACATATGCTGCTGGATATAGATGGAGACTAGGCGGTCGTGTTAAAGCTTCTGTTTATAGATGGAGACTAGGCTGTTTTAAAGCTTCTGTATATAGATGGAGACTAGGCGGTCGTGTTAAAGCTTCTGTATATAGATGGAGACTAGGCTGTTTTAAAGCTGCTGTATACTGTTGTCCAGAGGGATCTTTGCAGGGGTTTTCAGTGGGACAGTGAGAGCTGACCTGGTATGTTTACTGTACCTTTCACTGCAGGACTACCCTTGCCAGGATTGCATTGAGGTGTCAGTTGAAAAGCCTGAAGTGTCTCGGTCTGTCTGGTTTACACAGAGTCACATGGGAACCCTCCTCTTAATGCAAAGTGTTTTCATTTTACAAAAGAGCAATGATTTCATATCCAAGAGGTCCTGCATGACGCGCACACATGAGTGAACTCGCCTGAAAGGGCGAGTCCCGGCAGTTCAGTTTTTAAACCCACCTCCTCTTTGAATGCAGAGCAGACCTGTCATTAATCCCAGCTGTAACAGTGTGTGTGGTCTGCAGGGGGAGCCATGGACACACTCTCGAAGGACACCAGCTCCTTGCTGGAGATGTTTGATTTGAAGCTGAAGGAGTATGTGAACGACGTGGAGAACAACCACATGGTCTGGCTGCTGGAGATCCAGGAGGAGGCCAGCAAGATGTTCTGCAGGTACAGGGTGCAGAGAAACCCGCTTGTTCATGCTTCATGATCCTCCAGTTGCTGTTTATTGTTTTGTAATGAATTGAATGGAAAGGCTTCCTCAGCTGCAGGATTCTGAGGTTGTGCACTGCGTTATTCTTCAGTGATGAGTCAATAACATTGTGTTGGTATTAATGTAGCGGTCATCCTCACCCCTTTGTGATGTCAGTGAAGTAAATGCTGAATCGTTTTATTCCGGGCCATCCTCGCATGTACATTATCTGTCAGTGAGGTCTGTGTATTAACCCCTCCCTCGTGTCTGTCAGTGATTTCAGTTCTGTGTATTAACCTCCCCTCCTCTCTGTCAGTTCGATTCTCTGTCAGTGATTTCAGTTCTGTGTATTAAACCCCCCCCCCTCGTCTTTCTCTGTCAGTGATTTCAGTTCTGTGTATTAACCCCCCCTTGTCTCTCTCTGTTAGTGATTTCAGTTCTGAGCCCGAGTTGATGCCCAAGACCCCCTCCCAGAAGAGAAAGGGTCGAAAGAGGCTGTCTGTGAGTGGGAGTGGGACCCAGAACCCCAGCAAGAGGCGGTAAGGAGTCAGCAGTGTGTTCATGGTCATGCACTAGACCAGGCGTTCCCCTTCCTCCAGGGCCTGGCTTCCAATCTGGGGTGGTGCGCTACACTAGCCTCGAACCTCTGAGGGCCTGGCTGTCAAGTTTGATTAGATTTGTTCAAAGCTGCTCGTGCTACTGTCCATTACAGCCCTCTGAATTTGCATGTGAAGATGTGTTTTCTTTTCTTGTTTTTTTGTTTCTAAATACCATTCTCTTTGCCCCAGAATCTCCAAGGGCAGGCGGAGCAATGTGCGTCGCTCCTCCTCGATGAAGGTGCAGGTCCTCAGCCTGCTGGCAGAGGAGGTGGAGCAGGGAGGGCAGCAGGGGTGGGAGGCGGAGGGGGCCAGGCCCAAGAGGAGCACCCGCAAGGCAGCCCAGGCTGCCAAGGAGGCCCCCTCGGACTGCCAGGCAGGGGCATCCCTGGCGGAGGGGAGAGTCCCCCTGGTGGAAATCAGCAGTGTGGAGCACCGGTCTGCAGAGCTTGCCCAGCAGGAGGGGGAAACATCTGCCTCCACCAAGACCTCCAGGCTGCTGCCCGTCCCAGGAGCATCCTCTCTCAGCGTGCCTGCAGTGGGAGCCCCTGTGCCAGGGCACAGCGAGGGCTCGGGGCGCAGCGTCTCCAAGCTGCCCATCGCGGAGGGCAGCGGTGCCGAGGCAGGGGCGTCGGGGTGCGAGACCGACGACGCCCCCAAGTCTCAGCGGCCCCGGTCCTCGGGAGGCGCTCGATCGGGGCCAGCGGTCGCTGCTCAGCGTGCGGGAGAGCATGACCCGCGAGTCCTGGCAAGAGGGCCAGCCGTCGCTCCTTCCTCAAGAAGAAGGCTCAGCTGGAATCCTCCGCCTCCAGCACTGTGAGCGGTGAGTATCAGGGTGTACCTCAACTCGAACCCCCAACCCCCCAAACAATCAAAGGGTCAAGAGAATCATTGTGGCACCTCAGATTACTTCTGAACAGTTTATGTAGGTGTTGGGCTGTCGACAGGGGTCGGGTTAGGTGATGGGGGGGACACCTTGGTTGCCTTGCATCCTTGAGCTAACACTATAGGAAACTAAGGGGAGCAGACTAGCGGTTCTGCTGGCGAATTCAGTTTACTCACGCCTTCCTTGTGTGTGTGTCTCGTTTTCCTGTAGGTAAAAACGACGCTGAGGTCACAGAGGAGGAGGAGGAGGAGGAGGAGGCGAAGCAGTGAGTGTCCCATGTAGTTAGTTTATTGTAGTTCACATTAAAAAATACATTCTACTCTGGGTTCAGTTGTTTTTCATTTAGAGTAGAGGAATATTTTATTTAAGATGCCTTTATCCAAGGCGACTTGCAGAGACTAGGGTGAGTGAACTATGCATCAGCTGCAGAGTCACTTACAACTACGTCTCACCTGAAAGACGGAGCACAAGGAGGTTCAGTGACTAGCTCAGGGTCACACAAGAGTCAGTGGCTGAGGTGGGATTTGAACCGGGGACCTCCTGGTTACAAGCCCTTTTCTTTAACCACTGGACCACACAGCCACCTTTATGTTCCACAATATTCAAGGTGGTCTCTTTCTGTTCTGTTTCAGTGAGGAGGCTGTGCCTGCTGCTACCCCAGAGACTCCCATCCCAGTGATGGAGGTAAGCAGGCTTTCTTCACTCAGCGTGGAACTGGAGGCTGGACTGCAGCGATATTAGCATTACAAATGACTTTGTTTAGTTTTCTTTTCGCTAATCGCTTTGAACGATTCTGCAAAACCAAAGGGAGGTGGAATGAGCTCCCTCATCTTGTTCCATTTTAGATTTTGGAAATTCTGAGATTTCATGGAAAAACTACATACACCCCATCATCCATTGTTTATCTATTTTAAATAATGTGCTCCTGTCCTCCTGCAGATCGTCAACTCCCCATCCAAACGTCACTCTGGCCGGCCAGCCACCAGGAGCAGCACCCAGTCCAACCTGGAGGCACAGACCCTGCCCTCTGTGGAAGGTGCCAGAACTGCTCTATCCTGTCTGTGTGCCTCTGTCTCTCTCTGTGGTTCTTTCTAATGTACTGTTTTGTTTTTTTGTCCCCACTCACCCCTCCCTTGCTATCTGTACAGACTGCAATCTGGAGAAGACAGACGAAGCTCAAACAGGTCTCAGGTAAAGTGCTTGTTTGCATCCCTCGCAGCAGTGAAACGTTTTGGGTATTATTCCAAACGCTCGGCTAATGTTTCATCTATTAACAGCCCTGCTCTGCTCCCCTCCCTCTCCCTGCAGACAGAAGCCCAGCTGCAAGCGCGCTGTGAACGAGGTGGAGAACAGTGCTGGGACAGGGGCTCAGCAGGACGAGGTCTCCGCCAGCCCCAAGAAGAAAACGCCCTCCCCTCCCAGCAGGACCCACATTGTAAGGCTTCTTTGCATGAGTAGTTTCTGTCCACCGGGGGAGTAACATTATACCACTCGGTTAGATAAGGGTCACGTTGTGTGTGTTTTTCCAGCTATTTTTAACTTGCTGACTCGCTCAAATATTTAGATGGCTGCTTGAACTATAAATGGTGGAAAATGCAGACCTGAAATTGCCTTGCGATTCATGGGCCTTGGGCACCATTCTCCAAGCATCCAGCCAGCTGCTCCTGTGCTTGCTAGTGGAGTAGACGGTGTGTTAGTGCTGGGCTGGTGTAACCTTGTCCTCTGTGTCTCTCTCTCTCTGTCTCTGTGTCTCTCTAGGTGACGAAGCCCCACATGAAGTCCTTCCTCCAAACTGTGCAGAAGAACCAGCTGCTCATGACCCCCATCTCTGTCGGCCGCTCCACTGTCGTCAAGTCATTCATCAAACGCACCACCCCCCTCAAGGTGGACCTCAAGGTGAGCTCTGTGGGGATGCACTTCAACTGAAAGCAGGCTCTCTGTCTCGCTGTCTGTGTGTCTGTCTCGCGCTCTGTGTCTGTGTGTCTCTCTCTCGCGCTCTGTGTGTCTCTCTCTCTGCCTGTGTCTCTCTCTCTCGCTCTGTGTGTCTCTCTCTCGCTCTGTGTGTCTCTCTCTCGCGCCTGTGTGTCTCTCTCTCTCTCGCCTGTGTCTCTCTCTCGCCTGTGTGTCTCTCTCTCTCGCTCTGTGTGTCTCTCTCTCTCGCCTGTGTGTCTCTCTCTCTCGCCTGTGTCTCTCTCTCTCTCGTGTGTCTCTCTCTCGCCTGTGTCTCTCTCTCTCGCCTGTGTCTCTCTCCCTCTCTGTGTCTCTCTCTCGCCTGTGTGTGTCTCTCTCTCTCGCCTGTGTGTGTCTCTCTCTCCTCGCCTGTGTGTCTCTCTCTCTCTCGCCTGTGTGTGTCTCTCTCTCTCTCGCTCTGTGTGTCTCTCTCTCTCGCCTCTGTGTGTCTCTCTCTCTCTCTCGCGCTCTCTGTGTCTCTCTCTCTCGCGCGCTCTCTGTCTGGCTTGCTCTCTGTCTCTAGTGGTTAGAGCTGAGGGAATTTTTCAATTCTCTATTTTTTTTCTTCAAGTGGATTCCTACCTCATTTTAATAAGTAATCGATGTGACTTTTCCTTTGCATTGCAGACTGGTTCTGTCGTAAGTATCTCTCAATTTTCAAAGGGATTTTTTTTTTTTTGGCACATTTTCCACTCATGGGCATAAACTTGAACTCTGCATTGGCGTCTGAGCTCGGCTTCCTCTCTTTGCAATAGCAGTCTTATTTTACATCGATGGAGTGATTTTGTCACTTTTAATGTGTCTTCACTACAAATCTCCAGCAGTTGGATGCATATGTTTTTATTGTTGCCCTTTTCAGATCTGGTGCAGTTCAGTTTATGCCCTGGATTAACCTCACCATACCTAATATATTCCTCTTGTAACCATGACTGTTTCACACCACTGTGTGTGGGTGGCACTGTGCATGCTATACCAGGGAGTACAGTGCTCCCCTTTAGAACGACGTGGGTAAGAGACTCTGCAATTCCTGCTCCACTAGCGCTGGGACCTGCCTTCACAGTGGGAGCGCTGTCCAGGTGCACAGCCTGGGTTTGGGGGCATCAGGGTTCTCCCTTGGACTCCAATTCATGTTTTCTAACGCACCCCCCCTGGCACCCTCTGCACCTGGGACTGAGTTAAAAGCACTAACCCTTTAATACCAGCTGGGTGTAGAGGGTCTTTAAGGAAGGCTGGGGCGGCGGGGGGGGTGAGGTGTATTATCCCAAATAGCGGGACCCTTCATGCATTGATCATGTCACAGTCTACATGGTGATCACTCGGCTGCATCCATTCACCACCAGCCTTCAGCAAGCTTGTGTTTGTATCCATCGTAAGCAGGTTCTCCTGTCTGTTTCATTGAACCCTGGGGAAGCTGATGTGTTTGTATCCATCGTAAGCAGGTTCTCCTGTCTGTTTCATTGAACCCTGGGGAAGCTGATGTGTTTGTATCCATCGCTTGGTGTGCTGTTCTGTAATGTCGTGTGCATCTCTGCAGGAGAAGGAGAGGCAGCGTCTGGAGATGCTGAAGAAGAAACAGGAGCAGGAGATAGAGAGGAAGAAGAAGCTGGAGGAGGATAAGAGGACGCAAGCTGGAAGAGATGAAGAGGTGAGGAGGGGGGCTGTCCTGAGAGACTCCCAACAGCTTTTTAAAGTACCGGTGGGGGGGCGGGTTAATCGCTGCTCCGGAGAGGTGGGGGGGTTAATCGCTGCTCCAGTGAGGTGGGGGCAGGTTAATCGCTGCTCCAGTGAGGTGGGGGCGGTTAATCGCTGCTCCGTGAGGTGGGGGGTGGGTTAATCGCTGCTCCAGTGAGGTGGGGGGTGGGTTAATCGCTGCTCCAGTGAGGTGGGGGGCGGTTAATCGCTGCTCCGGTGAGGTGGGGGACAGGTTAATCGCTGCTCCGGTGAGGTGGGGGGCGGGTTAATCGCTGCTCCAGTGAGGTGGGGGCGGGTTAATCGCTGCTCCGGTGAGGTGGGGACAGGTTAATCGCTGCTCCTGGAGAGGTGGGGGTGGGTTAATCGCTGCTCCAGTGAGGTGGGGGGGGTTAATCGCTGCTCCAGTGAGGTGGGGGCGGGTTAATCGCTGCTCGGTGAGGTGGGGACAGGTTAATCGCTGCTCCGTGAGGTGGGGGACAGGTTAATCGCTGCTCCGTGAGGTGGGGGCGGTTAATCGCTGCTCCGTGAGGTGGGGGTGGGTTAATCGCTGCTCCAGTGAGGTGGGGGCGGGTTAATCGCTGCTCCGGTGAGGTGGGGGACGGTTAATCGCTGCTCCGTGAGGTGGGGGCGGGTTAATCGCTGCTCCGTGAGGTGGGGGCGGTTAATCGCTGCCCGTGAGGTGGGGGCAGGTTAATCGCTGCTCCAGTGAGGTGGGGGGGACGGGTTAACGCTGCTCCGTGAGGTGGGGGCGGGTTAATCGCTGCTCCGTGAGGTGGGGGCGGGTTAATCGCTGCTCCGTGAGGTGGGGGTGGGTTAATCGCTGCTCCGTGAGGTGGGGGCGGTTAATCGCTGCTCGGTGAGGTGGGGGCGGGTTAATCGCTGCTCGGTGAGGTGGGGGTGGGTTAATCGCTGCTCCGGTGAGGTGGGGGGTGGGTTAATCGCTGCTCCGGTGCGGTGGGGATGGGTTAACGCTGCTCCGTGAGGTGGGGACGGGTTAATCGCTGCTCCGTGAGGTGGGGGTGGGTTAATCGCTGCCCGGTGAGGTGGGGGCGGGTTAATCGCTGCTCCAGTGAAGTGTCTCTTCCCTCCCTGTTCAGGAAGCGTGAGGATCGCCATGCGTAAGGTGATTGAGGCTCGAGAGAGGGAGGAGCAGAAGGAAGAGGAGAAGAAGAAAAAAATTGAGCAAAAGTTTGCTCAGTTCGATGAGAAGAACGACAAGGTGAGCTCAACCACTCCTGGGGTACAAATCACTTAATCGGGACCTCTGTACCCCGAGATTCACAGGACCTGGGGGGCTTTACTGTGTCGGCTAGTGCCTTCGTCCGTGCCAAACTTTGAGGTTGCTGATGCAAACGCATTTAATTTTTTTTTTGTGCTGTAGAATGCTTCGCTGTGTCTTATCCCCGTGTGTGTAGGGTTATCCTATCTTCTAATTTGGGTTGTAAATCTCCCCTCCTCCTAGCTGCGTGAGGAGCGGCTGGCGGAGGAGAAGGCAAAGAGGAAAGTGAACACCAAGAAGACTGAAGAGGTGGAGAGCCGACGCAGACAGGAGGAGGAGGCGCGCAGGAACAAGATCCAGGCTGCGGTAAGAACCACCGCCACGATGAAGTGAAAGATGAAGTGTGGAGCTGTCGTTTCCATGCCATCTTCCTGTGTTTCACTGCCGTACCGTGGTCACTTCAGACTAGCTGGGCTTGGATTCATTAGTCTACAGATTTGATACGATCTTTTAATGCATGCTAAACTATCCAAATGTTAAACTTTTAGTATGTGGTCTAATCATGCTTGTGAAATATGGAAGTTTTGACAGCAGAAACTGCTGCTTCACCTGTTTTTACTACAAGCTTGATTTGGTATCAGCTGCAGGTGTCTCTTTATAGTAAAACCAAGAATGGATCAAACTGCTTTTCAATGGGAGCTGCGTTATTTCCGTCCCTGCTACACTTAATGAAAGAGCCACAATGCTGAGAGATGGATCCGGAGAGCCAGTTTGCTGGCTGCTTCAAGCCGTTGCTCTCGTTGCAGGAGGAGGAGGAGGAGCGGCTGCTCCTGAAGAGGCGTGAGGAGGAGGAGCTGGAGCGCGGCAGGAAGCTGGCGGAGGCCCGCAGGCTGCAGGAGCTGGAGCTGGAGAGGAAGAGGGAGCAGGAAAGGATCCAGGCAGAGAGGTGAGACTGCATGAGAGTGGAGCGTGGGTGGGTGGGGGTTTGTGTGGGAGGGGGGGGGACTGATGCACCATTACAGCTAGTCAGTATACCCTCCATACCTCCCTGTGTGGGGAAGACTCTGTGCTTTCTGTCCCCCGTACTCTCTTTTTCTTCTCTCCCCTGCGACAGGGAGCGCGAGCGAGCAGAGAAGGAGAAGGCAGATGCCCTGCAGAGAGAGGTGGCGCGCGCAGCCAGAGAGAAGCTTGCGCTGAAGGCAGCGGAGGAGAAAGCGAGGCTGCACAAGGAGGCGGAGGAGAGGAGGAAGGTAACGAGGTGGCAAAGCGAACAAAAGTACAGGAGCACGTTTCAGCGTGGAGCCCCTGATAGACGTGTTTCGGTTCAGTCTGCTCTGAAACTGTCCGCTGTGTGTGTCTGTGTGCACGCAGCCCTCCCTTGTCAGGGTTCAATTAGTCACTAGTTTTGGTTCATTAACCATGGGGGCCATATTGACAGTAAATTGTACAAATTCAACTTAAATACTATATCTTAGTGTAATTAAGGCCTTTCACTAATTCGCTGTTTGTCCTTCACTTGTGACTATTTGAACCCTGTGTGTTGATTCCTCTCCTCTCTGTGTGTCTGTATTGATTCCTCTCTGTCTCTCTATTGATTCCTCTGTGTGTGTGTGTGTCTCTCTTTTGATTCCTCTGTGTGTCTCTGTATTGATTCCTCTCTGTGTGTGTGTCTGTATTGATTCCTCTGTGTGTGTGTGTGTCTCTCTTTTGATTCCTGTGTGTGTCTCTTTTGATTCCTGTGTGTGTGTGTGTCTCTGTATTGATTCCTCTCTCTGTGTGTGTCTGTATTGATTCCTCTGTGTGTGTGAATTGATTCCTCTCTGTGTGTCTCTGTATTGATTCCTCTCTGTCTCTATTGATTCCTCTGTGTGTCTCTATTGATTCCTCTCTGTGTGTGTCTGTATTGATTCCTCTCTGTGTGTCTCTGTATTGATTCCTCTCTGTCTCTATTGATTCCTCTGTGTGTCTCTATTGATTCCTCTCTCTGTGTGTGTCTGTATTGATTCCTCTCTGTGTGTCTGTGTATTGATTCCTCTCTGTGTGTGTGTGTGTCTGTATTGATTCCTCTCTGTGTGTCTCTGTATTGATTCCTCTCTGTCTCTATTGATTCATCTGTGTGTCTCTATTGATTCCTCTCTGTGTGTGGCTCTGTATTGATTCCTCTCTGTGTGTGTGGCTCTGTATTGATTCCTCTGTGTGTGTGTGTGGCTCTGTGATTCCCGTGTCTCTGTGATTCCTCTCTCTCTCTGATTCCTCTTGTGTATCTCTGTGTTGATTCCTCTCTCTGTATTGATTCCTCTCTCTGTGTGTCTAGGAGGAGCAGCGTCAAGCTGAGCTCGAGCTGCAGGAGAAGCTGGCAAAGGAGAAGCTGGCCAAAGAGAAGCAGTTGGCTGCGAAGATCCTCAACGTCACGGTCGACATTGAGGTGAGAAACATCTCGCTCGGCCACACGCGCCACTCTCGCTGTCGGCAACACAAACACAAGAGAATGCCCGAACGAGGGGAGGCCTTTCAGCCCGTCGGTGCTCATCTGATTCCGAGCAGCTCGCTGGACTCAGAACGTTAAAGGATCTCACTGCTGTAGCTACAACTGCCTGTCTGTGTAACCCATTCCATAGCCTCCGCACTCTGTTTCCTGTTTCTACTCGCACCACTAGCCGAGGAACAGTTAGTGTGAATGGTGCATCCTTCTCTTGAGTTTATACTGCTGACAGTGTTTTCTATGGAGAGTGCACTTGGCTGCTGATCGCTGAATAAGCCCTTTCTATCCAGCAGCAGGAGAACGGGGCCAGTGAGTCTGTGTGCAACCAGCGGGTGCTAAACATCACTGTGGACATCGAGGTAGGCAGGGAGTCAGTCTGTGTGCATCTCACACCTGCTCCCCTTCAGTCGTGTCCCACCGCTCCTTACAGAAGTGTGTGTGTTCTGCACCCTGCACTATGGCTAGGGTCTGCACTGCTCGGAGCACCCTGCACTATGGCTAGGGTCTGCACTGCTCGGAGCACCCTGCACTATGGCTAGGGTCTGCACTGCTCGGAGCACCCTGCACTATGGCTAGGGTCTGCACTGCTCAGAGCACCCTGCACTATGGCTAGGGTCTGCACTGCTCGGAGCACCCTGCACTATGGCTAGGGTCTGCACTGCTCAGAGCACCCTGCACTATGGCTAGGGTCTGCACTGCTCAGAGCACCCTGCACTATGGCTAGGGTCTGCACTGCTCGTGGCACCCTGCACTATGGCTAGGGTCTGCACTGCTCAGAGCACCCTGCACTATGGCTAGGGTCTGCACTGCTCAGAGCACCCTGCACTATGCACTCTGTATTCTGAATGTGTGTAACTGTTTTTATATATTGCACAATGTGGTGGGCTGGTTTGCATGTCCCGCTCGTGCTTTTGGCTGCCACTGCAATTTGTTTCTCTGCTGCTTCGGCTGGGATACTATTTCACTTTGTCTGTGTGGGGTTCCTTGCTCACTGGGGGAGGTGTGTGTGCATGCGCTCCCTTTTTGGGATGAGACGGGAGTGGGATATCTACCTTTATCCTCAGTATGAATGCTTGCGGCTGGTTTCACAGACCCCTGGCTAACCCTGACTTTTGGACTGCCTCACCTAAGGTAACGCTGGGTAGTGCCGGGTTAATCTGGGTCTGTGAGCCCAGCTGTTTATCCCAGTTCTTTGTGCCTTTTGTTCAGTCTGCAAACTCGCCCTGTCATTTCAGAAGTGCTGTGGTTTTATTTCCTACCTCTTTTAGAAATCTCCTCAGTCCTACCAGATGACTCCCAAGGGAGGCAACGTGCAGAATTTGAATGCCGATGATTATGGGATGGATCTGAAAAGTGACGATTCGACGGACGACGAAGGGGAGCCAAAGAAGCCCCTCCCGTCCTGGGCTGAGGGTGAGTGGGGCCTGCGGGGAAAAGGGGGGGGAGTTCAGGGTTCTGGAGTGCTGGCTTTGTATTTTAGAAATCATCAACTTTTTAAATAAAAATAAACACAGAACTTCAGAAGTGTTGACTTAGTCCCAGGACTAATCCTTACATCTGTTCTCTCCAGGCAAGAGGCTGAACCAGGCAGTCATGCACCAGTATTACAACCCCATCGATCTGGACCGGCGCTTCCGCAAGGTCCTGCCAATCAAGCTGGAGGAAATCTTCTGCAAGAGCAAACCACGCTATTTCAAACGCACCAGCTCTGCGGTGTGGCACTCCCCGCCCAGCGGGCGCAGCAACACCACCAACATGGGCACCTACTCCCTCAGCAAGTTCTAACAGCACGGCTGGAAGCAAGACTCCCACTGCGCCTCAGGGTCGTGCGCTCCTGGCTTTGCTATGAGTTTAATAAGACACATCTGAGCTGGTGACGCTGGCTAATCAAGATCGTAGTGGAACCTGGAACGGGGGTGAAGCTGCTGTGCAGTAAGAGTCTCGCTTCCATCCCTGAATGCTTTGTCTGTTTTAGACTGGAATAGAGCGATGTACACTATAGAATTCTTTCATTTTTTATATACATATATAAATTTTTTTTTTAAGTTTCTGTTGAAGATGTGGCGAACATGACTGAGTTGTCTAATACTTGAGCGAGCCCTCCGCTTGCTTGGAGTTTGTGCTCCTTCAAGAATACGACCCTTCATCTGTTTTGCTGCGCTGCACTTGTGTGTGTCTGCCTCTGTTTTAAAGGATGAGATGCATAGCCTGTCTAGAGTGGTTCTATCTGTCATTTCTATGTGGTGTTGGTAAATTGAGTATCACAGCGCTCGTTTGAGAGTTCTGGATCGTCTTGCAGGGAATATCTTTGCTGTGAGATCCTGCGTGTTGTAGTGTGAAGATTAATGTCTGCCGCCTTAATGAACGAATGTGTGGAAGAGGCTAGTCTGGGTTTGATAATGAGGCGCAGCGTCTGTGTGTTTGTGCCTCTTAACCTTTCACTGTGTGTGTGTGTGCCTCTGTTCACTGTGTGTGTGCGCCTCTGTCGTTTACTGTGTGTGTGCGCGCCTCTGTTCACTGTGTGTGTGCGCGCCTCAGTCGTTTACTGTGTGTGTGCGCCTCTGTTCACTGTGTGTGTGCGCGCTCTGTTCACTGTGTGTGTGCGCCTCTGTTCACTGTGTGTGTGCGCTCTGTTCACTGTGTGTGTGTGTGCCTCTGTTCACTGTGTGTGCGCGCCTCAGTCGTTCACTCTGTCGTGTGTGTGCGCGCCTCTGTTCACTGTGTGTGTGTGCGCCTCTGTTCACTGTGTGTGTGCGTGTGCGCCTGTCGTGTGTGTGTGCGCGCTGTCTGTGTGTGTGTGTGTGTGCGCGCTCTGTTCGCTGTGTGTGTGTGTGTGCGCTGCGTCTGTCGTTCAGTGTGTGTGTGTGCGCTGCTCTGGTCGTTCAGTGTGTGTGCGCGCCTGTCGCTCAGTGTGTGTGTGTGCGCGCTCTGTTCACTGTGTGTGTGTGCGCCTCTGTTCACTGTGTGTGTGTGCGCGCCGTCTGTTCAGTGTGTGTGTGTGCGCGCTCTGTTCACTGTGTTTTGCGCCTCAGTCATTCACTGTCACTGTTGGGGTTTTATTCTTTTTGTACCCACCCCCTCTGTTTTACTTTTCTGACTGATTTTAATAAAGTTTCTTTGAATAGAATGTGTTTATTTTTATATTTTTTTTCTTGATTTCATATTACAAGCATTGCTATGATTTGAAATCTGTATCTAAGGTGGAGTTTGCTGTAGGGTGTGAGGCACAGGTTGACTACTGTACCTGACCAGTCTGGAGAAGGAGCTCCCTGACCAGTCTCTCCTGGAGAAGGAGCTCCCTGACCAGTCTCTCCTGGAGAAGGAGCTCCCTGACCAGTCTCTCCTGGAGAAGGAGCTCCCTGACCAGTCTCTCCTGGAGAAGGAGCTCCCTGACCAGTCTCTCCTGGAGCTATTTAGAAACGGATTAGTCAATAATTCAGATCCCTACTCAAAGAACATGGAGGAAAGCTAGCTAGAAACAAAACAAATAAATATCTTAAAACTTAATCTACTTTATTACTGAGCCAGAATGATTTTCCCGTCCCCTCTCCCTTCCATTACTGAGCTGCCCACTACTGGACTGTGCTGAGGTGCGGTTCCCTCATCCAGCACCAGGGGGAGGCTTGCATTGCTCAGAGACAAACCACAGAGGTCACCTAACTGGACTAGACTTTACCAGCATGGATGACCTCGTTGACTTCCAGTAACTCCAACAGCAAAGGAGGGAGGGGGTCACACGACTACTTGAGCAATGCCCTTTATATCAATGGGGAGGGGAGTTGACATACAGTTATATTACAGTTCAATTGTTCTGGGGGAGGGGAAAAAAAAGTGCTTTTGAGCTTTTTGTAGAAATGGCTCACTTCCAGGTTTTGGGCGTGGAATTCTGATTTCAGCAGTGCTGTTAAAACGGGTCGGGTCGGGGAGGGGGTAGTGTTAATGGGTTAACTGCACCATGTGATAACAATGTACTAATCTGATCCACAACTGCTAATGAGTGCTGGACTGAGAAATCCTACTGGAAGCTTAATAGATTCTATACCAAGCTTTTAGACAGTCTTTTTAAAAAATATATATATATATTTAATTTAAAGACAGTAAAGCTTTCTAATGCTTGTCATGGAATTCCTGCAGTTTCTTTATCTCCAATCTCTGAGTGAGACTCTGATCTGCAGCACAGGCACATCCTTCCTCATGATTTTTTATTGAATTGGTTATGTTGGCGAAAGGGATTTTACATTATGTAGAAACCATTTTAAATTATTGCGAAACTGCTTTGAAATTTGCAGCATCAAGTGGAAGTCTGGAAACCCCAGAACCACGAGCACATAGCAGCGTGCTCTCTGCATGGAGGAAAGCCACAGCCCAGCAACCTAATGAATCACATGGAAAATGTTTGGACAACGCTGGCACCAAACTGTATTTACTTTATTCAGTATGTGACCAAACCAGGGATCCATTGAAGAACTGCTTATTGGAAAGACTGCTTCTCAATTTGGCACTGGTTGGGTCCCTAGGTTGCGTGTCAGTGAAGTTTCACACTGCTGTGCACTTTTCACATCAGTTGAATAGAAACCATGAAAACTTCTGCACGATCTTCAGCCCCAGAGTCATTTAAACAGGCTTGTATTGATGAGTAACTTCCTGTTTGACCTTCGTGAAAATGTACTGGCTTCTTTAACACATAATCACAGCCTCGCATAGTCACAGACAGACATGCTAGCCACAGCCAGGCAGCTGCAGTTAATTACACCCAGGCAGGTGTGGGACAGTGACAAGACTGGACTGGACTCCACGCACAGCTGTGACTATAATACTGCGCTAATGATAGAGATAAGAGCCAGCTAAAGACAGGGTAGCTGGAAAGCAAGAAAAACAGCCTTGAAGTTAAACCTGGATCCAGGAGACTGTTTGAGGCAGCTTTGCTGTACCGAACCCCAATCTCCCCTGGTGTGCCGTGCAGCGGTCCGAAACCAAGTTCCAAGTCACAAAGTGCTTTCCTGTTCCCTCAGCTGCTACAGAAATATGATGTAGAGGTACAGAGTGTACAAGACCCTGCCAGAGACCTCCCTTTGTAAAACAGGTCTGCATCGGACCAGCAGCGCCGCTAACAAACAAAAAACAACTGGAAAAATCAGGAAATAACCCAAACCTTGCATTTAACAAAACAATAAATAGATGCACGGATGGTTTTACTGAGAGTTTATTTTGGTGGAGTACTGGTTAGAAAAGGGGCCCGTGCTGAACAGTGAGGTCCAGACCTCCAGACACACCCAGTGTGGAGGACGCTCTAATAGAGCAGCACAATGACTGTGCACCTTTCTCATGCTGCTGTCAGGGATATACAGGCTCAGAGGAGGAGTCCTGAGCAGCACAATGACTGTGCACCTTTCTCATGCTGCTGTCAGGGGTATACATGCTCAGAGGAGTCCTGAGCAGCACAATGACTGTGCACCTTTCTCATGCCCTGTCACATCAACACAGAGAGTGGGGAGGGTATGGAATGGGTTGCCTGGGTTTATCTAGCCATGCTGCTGATTCACTGCAGTGCTCAGATACAGCAGGCTCCCAGTGAGCGGGTGTTTAAATGACAGCCTTGATGATGTCACTGTGTCACGGGGCACCAGGCGGTTTCCTCAGCTGCATTGTGGGATGCAGGTGGAGGCTCAGTCTGGGTGTGGCTCTGTCTGGGGCACACTGTCGTTCAATCACCTGTTCATTATATAACTCTGCGGCTAGCCAGTAATCACACAGCCCAACAGCAGCACGTACACAGCATGAGAACTGTCTCAAAACACCTGAGGCCAAACGCTGGTCTGCTTGACTCATTCTCTTCTAGTTTCAATAACACTGATGAAGGCACTGGAGCCCAAACGCTGGTCTGCTTGGCTCGGTCTCTTCTAGTTTCAATAATAACACTGATGAAGGCACTGGAGCCCAAACGCTGGTCTGCTTGACTCAGTCTCTTCTAGTTTCAATAACACAAATGAAGGCAACAGCAATCTTGTACAACTAATACAACCCCTATAAAGGTTTATTGTAATAAAAGCACAGTGACAGCACAGCACAGCACAGAAAAGCAAGCGGGTGAAAGTACAACATGACTTTCAGATTTACTGTGATAAACTCAGCTTGTATAACAGAATAGCTGCTGAAGTCCCCTGCTATTTCTAATCTACATTCATGACTTAGATTGTGGTATAGTAAGCAAACTTGTTAAATTTGCAGACGACACAAAAATAGGAGGAGTGGCAAACACTGTTGCAGCAGCAAAGGTAATTCAAAATGATCTAGACAGCATTCAGAACTGAGCAGACACAAGGCAAATGACATTTAATAAAGAAAAGTGTAAGGTACTGCACGCAGGCAATAAAAATGTGCATTATAAATATCATATGGGAGATACTGAAATTGCAGAAGGAATCTATGAAAAAGACCTAGGAGTTTATGTTGACTCAGAAATGTTTTTTTTTTTAAAATCAAGGGAAGTTATATTAAAACTTTACAATGCATTAGTAAGACCTCACCTAGAATATTGTGTTCAGTTCTGGTCACCTTGTTACAAAAAGAATATTGCTGCTCTAGAAAGAGTGCAAAGAAGAGTGACCAGAATTATCCTGGGTTTAAAAGGCATGTCGTATGCAGACAGGCTCAAAGAATTGAATCTATTCAGACTTGAACAAAGAAGACTATGCGGTGATCTGATTCAAACATTCAAAATCCTAAAAGGTATAGACAATGTCGACCCAGGGGACCTGAAAAAGGAAACAAGGACCAGGGGTCACATGGAGATTAGATAAAGGGGCATTCAGAACAGAAAATATGAGGCACTGTTTTTACAAAGAGAATTGTGAGGGTCTGGAACCAACTCCCCAGTAATGTTGTTGAAGCTGACACCCTGGGATCCTTCAAGAAGCTGCTTGATGAGATTCTGGGATCAATAAGCTACTAACAACCAAACAAGCAAGATGGGCCAAATGGCCTCCTCTCGTTTGTAAACTTTCTTATGTTCTTATGAAGTGAATCATTTACAGATGGGTTACCAATGTGTACATAAAGCTATAAAACACTAAAGTGCCAAAGTACAAGGGACACAGATCAACAAGTTTACTGCAAAGAGAAACCAGCTCTGACTTCAAGTCACGTTGTCTTGGGCAATTAAATAAAGTACATTCTAACAAAACAGCAGCCTGCTGTTGCGTAACCATGACGTTTTTATAATTTGCAGTCACGAAACTGTTTATTACAAGCGCTATATTCACTACAGAGGGGCCGTATTTAAAATAATTAAAAACGTATGAGACTCAAGCTGACGATGAAACACGCATTACAGACTTGTTGTCAGTGGGATGTGTCACTGTTAATTGTTATATAATAATGGACATTACGTTAATCACACACTACGCAGTTTATTTAATGTACGGGGATGAAACTTACAGCTTTTTCACTGGACAAGACACCCGTCAGATAAAGGGAATGTGTTTTGCGTTTTGTGCTGCGTTGTTTCCCGGTGTTAGCGTGTGTTTAGGGTTCAGTTTCCCAGTTACGGGACATGCTAGTCTGACATTTTTACTGGTAGTGAGCTATTCCGACAATGCCTGCAACCCCCCTCTAAAAAACAAACGCAACTACTCAATTAAAGAACGCATGTGTTTGTTTGTTTTTTACACAGAGACATTAATTGTACGGTTAACAGTCGGGTACATGGGTTACATTTGTAATCATTTGTAATAAACAATTCCTCTACGTTAAAAACAAAACCGAAGTGAAACGACCGGTGGGGGTGCTAACCCGACGCAACAGCCGCCGCCATTTTACCTTCCTTCGTCGACTGGCCGCGGGGGGCCGCCCTCGTTGCCAGGGCGGGGGTCCCGCCCCGTTGCCAGGGCGGTGACGTCACTGGTATATAAGAGCGCAGGTCGCGCTGTCGCATTATACAGAAGCTAGCAGTCTTCAGAAAGGTTGGACGCTCAACGTGTTCCTGCTTCAACAGTGCTTGAACGGAACCCGCAGCCAGAACCTTTCGAAAAAATAAAGAAATAATCCACTCGAATAATCTAGCGTGCACATATAGTCCTGTAAAAAACGCACTGCATTTACAAAGCATACCCCTATTAAAACGCGTGTTTAAGAAAACAGCTTCGTGCATCGCTTGACTCCCGTTCAAGGACATTTTCAGGTGAGTCCACTTCTTTATATAATCAGTGTGTGTGTGTGTGGTTTAAATCGGATACATGTTTCATCGTTGTGGCAAGCACATTTGTTCGGGTTTTGTATAGTCGCGTTGGCCACCTCGTTCTAAACAATCGCTATAATTTAAATTTCTAACGCTATGCAGCTGGGTTGTTGGTACCCGATGCAGTCATTTATACACGAGCAGTGTTTTAAATGTGACTCGGCGCAAACCCCCCCTCTTCGCAGCTCCGTACCGTCCGTTTCTAAATCTCAAAATGAACAACAAGGGTTGTGTTTGAGCGCCATTGCGCTGTGGGTCGGACTCCCGATATAAATAATAAAATAATATGCTGCCTCTGATTGTGGTAGATTCAGTAAACAGCAGCTCACTTGATTTACAATCGCATGGCTTTTTATTTAGACTTTAAACAGACGCGTGGCTCTTTTTAATATGTTGTTGTTCTGGTAAACCTTTAACCAGGTTGTCTATTGTGTAAACGAATCTCAATATATATATATATTTTTTTCTGTGAGTTGCGCAACATCAATCGTGAATGGAGTCTGTGTCGCGGTGTCCGCGGATTTCCTCCTCCCAGGCACACAAACAAATAGGTATTTCATTCCCATGAGGATCGTTTCTAAAGGAAACTATCTCTGGAGGAAAATTAGCGGGTCCTTTTTCACAAAGCAAACTGGACCTTAACAGACCGAGGCCACCTCCTTGAAGGAGGGTTCGCTTAAAACGAGCTCTGAAAGGGACCGGGTTTAATATGCTTGCAAAACGAACCGCACTCTTACAAAAAATCCGCCCACAACGAACCCAGTGTGAATTAATCCTAGATTATCGATTATAATGCGATTTGGAAACCCGACAATGACGTTAGCGCAGACAGTGGTACACCAGACTACAGAAATCCCAACCCACGCAGCCCGCCTCTCGCGTGATCTGCTGTACCCCGTGTCCACGCGTGTGCTCTGCACTGAACGCAATGACTGCAGAACAAAGGCAACGTGCGCTTCCCTGGCAGGATAGCGCTTGCGGGTCTGCTGCAGGTTAACTAACCCCGCGCCTCGGTACAGAACCCACGGACTCCTGGTTGTAACGGTGAGGTTTCTTATCAAGGCTGTGCCCCCACCCCACCCTCCTCCTAACTGGAAATTTGAACCCGCGCTACAATGACATGGCGTTCTGCCGTCTGTGTGAACCAGCCGCTCCAAAATACAGGAACTGAAACATGAGAGAACTATTAATAAAACAAAGGCTTGTAATCCACCCCCCCCCCCTTCTGAAATTCCCCTCCCTGTAGCTGCTCCAGCTAACCTGCCTTTGTGTTTGTTTGTGTGTTTTCTCTCTGCAGACCGTGACCATGAGCTCCCAAATCAGACAGAACTTCCACCAGGACTGCGAGGCCGCCATCAACCGTCAGATCAACCTGGAGCTGTACGCCTCCTACGTGTACCTGTCCATGGTGAGAGCGGAGGCAGGGAGGCTGGCGGGGTTAGAGGGGAGGCTGGCGGGGTTAGAGGGGAGGCAGGGAGGCTGGCGGGGTTAGAGGGGAGGGTGTGTGTATATACAGGTACATTTTGTTTTAAGTCTCCCCTCCCCTTGCAGTCGTACTACTTCGACCGGGATGACGTGGCACTGCACAACTTTGCCAAGTTCTTCAAGCACCAGTCCCACGAGGAGCGCGAGCACGCCGAGAAACTGATGAAGCAGCAGAACCAGAGAGGGGGGCGCATCTTCCTGCAGGACGTCCGGGTCAGTACCCCCCGACCAGAACCGCGGGCTCTCTTCCTGTCTGTACTGACCGGGATAGAAACAAGACCGCTGTTCTTGAGAGCTTGATTAGCCACAGCATGTAGGGAACAAGCTCGGCTGTGTCTTTAATTAAACTCAGTCCAGGAATGGATCAGACAGTCTTATTCCCGTCCCTGTTGAATACGCGATGGCTGTGTCAGGGGCAAAGGGAGGTGGGTCTTTGTTAATTTCTCTCTCATGGCCTCGCAGAAGCCGGAGCGTGACGAGTGGGGCAGTGGTCTGGAGGCTCTGGAGTGCGCTCTGCAGCTGGAGAAGAGCGTGAACCAGTCCCTGCTGGACATGCACAAGGTGGCATCCGAGCGCAATGATCCGCACGTGAGTACCTGTCCTCTCAGAGCAGAGCCTGGCTTATCTGTACTGTAAATCCAGGCTGATGCTGTTCCTGCACTTCCGGAGGAACTCTCGTTCAGGGATTAAGCTTGTAGGAGTGGCTGGGCCGGAAGGAAAGGGATTTTGAGGGAGGATTAAAGTTCTTTTGAAAGCAGGAATCTGTCTGGAATGTTGTGGAATATTCTGAGTGATCTTTAATCTCCCCGTTCAGACACCCTCTCCTGTTTTTATTGTTGTATCGCGGTTGTCAGTTGGTTCACCTGCAGGGTTCTAACTAATGCTGCGAGTTCACACTGAAGAAAAATCCTGCCTCTAATTCAGACCATGTGATCTGAAGAGATTGAATACTAGTATTGCACTCTGGTAATTGAACAAATGTGATTGCCCAACAGCCAAGTATTTTGTGTGTTTGTCATGCCATGCAGTGAAATCATTAACCATGGTATCTGGAACGGAGAAAAGTGAACTCCATACTGATGAACACACAGAGGCAGACATTCGATCCCTGTGTTACTGGCGTTCAGCTCCAGGTCCCATCCCTGCACTAACGCGCTCGGTCTCTCTCCTCCCTGCAGATGTGTGACTTCATTGAGACTCACTACCTGGATGAGCAGGTCAAGTCCATCAAGGAGCTGGGAGACTGGGTGACCAACCTGCGCCGCATGGGAGCGCCCCAGAACGGCATGGCAGAGTACCTGTTTGACAAGCACACCATGGGGTCTGCAGAGAGCTAGACTGGCCTGACCCCCAGCCACCCCACACCGGCCCCAAGCCAGCATGCATTGGAACGTTTACGGCCTCTTGTACCGCACTGTGTGCTATCTGTGTGCGTGTGTGCGCGTCCCCCTCCATGTTGTGTGGCTTCATAAGTGACCGTGTCGTGCTTGTATTTAATAAAAAATAAAACTACTGAAATCTTTTGTATTTGTATGTTTTCACTGTGGTGGGGTTGATGCTAAAACAATAATGCAGCCCCAGGGCGGGAGGGTTCAGATACGGTCCCAGGACCTCGCTCCTCGTGCTGTCAGCTGCAACGCAGAGTTCCACAGGGCGGGGTTCAGATACGGTCCCAGGACCTCGCTCCTCGTGCTGTCAGCTGCAACGCGGCGACGCAGAGTCCCGTAGGGCGGGGTTCAGATACGGTCCCAGGACCTCGCTCCTCGTGCTGTCAGCTGCAACGCGGCGACGCAGAGTCCCGTAGGGCGGGGTTCAGATACGGTCCCAGGACCTCGCTCCTCGTGCTGTCAGCTGCAACGCGGCGACGCAGAGTCCCGTAGGGCGGGGTTCAGATACGGTCCCAGGACCTCGCTCCTCGTGCGGTCAGCTGCAACGCAGAGTTCCACAGGGCGGGGTTCAGATACGGTCCCAGGACCTCGCTCCTCGTGCGGTCAGCTGCAACGCAGAGTTCCACAGGGCGGGGTTCAGATACGGTCCCAGGACCTCGCTCCTCGTGCGGTCAGCTGCAACGCAGAGTTCCACAGCCCGGCCTGCAGGTTTTGGACTTTGTTTGCACAGTCTGGAGTGGGTTTCTGTCCAGTGAATCAGACCCTGGGGTTCTGGAAGTTCAGAGCTGTGTTGCTATGGTGACCCCATTAGCCAATGAGATTGCTGCCTGTGTTCTTGCAGTTTTATAATGGTTATACCTCAGTTGCGGAGTGGGATATGATCCAGATCACTGAATACAACCATAGCTAACCATGCAAGTAACTACAATAGATAAATACAAATACTCCAGAGTGAAAAATACATCTTTATTAATGATTTAACAAGACAGGGATGCAGCCATTAAACATTACTATCATTAAATATATATTTTTAAATCACATTTTGGGTAAGAGTCATTAAAATAGGTAGTTCATTAACACTGGTGTCTTCAAGACCAACAATTAGCAACTAACGAGCAAGACTGAGAAGTGATCTGTGTAATGCAGCGATTTCTACCAGTACAACATCTACTGCTAGGAGTCAATTAAACAGTGAAACGCAGTGTCCCTGGTGTGTGTTGTGTCTGTTTCGATGCACAGTGTCTCTGGTGTGTGTTGTGTCTGTTTCGATGCACAGTGTCCCTGGTGTGTGTTGTGTCTGTTTCGATGCACAGTGTCTCTGGTGTGTGTTGTGTCTGTTTCGATGCACAGTGTCTCTGGTGTGTGTTGTGTCTGTTTCGATGCACAGTGTCTCTGGTGTGTGTTGTGTCTGTTTTGAGGCACAGTGTCTCTGGTGTGTGTTGTGTCTGTTTCGATGCACAGTGTCCCTGGTGTGTGTTGTGTCTGTTTCGATGCACAGTGTCTCTGGTGTGTGTTGTGTCTGTTTCGATGCACAGTGTCTCTGGTGTGTGTTGTGTCTGTTTCGATGCACAGTGTCCCTGGTGTGTGTTGTGTCTGTTTCGATGCACAGTGTCTCTGGTGTGTGTTGTGTCTGTTTCGATGCACAGTGTCTCTGGTGTGTGTTGTGTCTGTTTTGAGGCAGTGTTTCTGGTGTGTGTTGTGTCTGTTTCGATGCACCACTCAGCCTAGGTTGAAAACCCTGCTGTACCTGACACTGCGTTTCCATGTTAATTTAGCCGACCCTCATAGGCTGCCCCTGATATTTTTCTGACCCTTCCCCAAAGTGGGTGGACGGCCGTCCCAACACTGACCAATCAAGTGACGAGTGGGTGGAAACACTGAAACCACTTCCGGGTGCGCAGGGTTCTCCCGACTTTAATATTCTCTGTGGGTTTATTTAGTTACAAAAAAAAAAGAAATAGCTGGGATTGTCAGAAGCAAAGCAATAGCGTGCATCCTTTTCTAAACAAACTGCAGGGTATGCTGGGAAAGAACCGCCAACAGCCTTCGAAAAACTTGCATAACGTGTGACGTGAACTCGGGTGCGACTGACAAGGGGAGTGCGGGAGGAGCCTGGATGAGCTGCCGGACAATCCGGGTTCCTGGAAACGAGGTATTATCTACAGGAAATGCTATCGGTGGAGAACAAAGTATGCAGTGAAACAAAGGCACTAATAAACCTAAAAAAAGGTGAAGGGAAATGGATTTTTATAAACCTGGAGGGTCACTGGTCAGACTGGGACCTGGCTGAAGGGTCCTCTGGTTTGCACTGGGAGTGGAATCTGCTGTCCAGCTTGCCGTCGTCATGGAGATTGTCACCCTGGCTGCAGCCCCCCCCCTCCCCAGGCGGGCTGGGCAGCAGGAGGTCCCCCCCAGTCAGGGAGGCGCCGGAGTCGTTCGGGAAGCGGGGCCCCCTGTTGCTGGGGTGCGGCTCTGTGGCGCTGAGCCCCCCTGCCCTGTCTCCCTGCTGCTGGGGGAGGGGTCCTGGAGGACTGGGGGGAGGGGAAGCAGAACATGCCCCCCTGCGCCCCTGGGGTGTGAGCCCCACTCGGTGAGGACAGACTCTCCAGAGCCAGGTTCTCCAGCGTGAGTCTGGGGTCCCGGCGAGCCATCAGACCCTTGGCCGGCTTCAGCCTGTTCCCCGCCTCAGAGAGAGCAGGAGGGGGGGGCTGAGGAGGGGCTGAGCCTCGAAGGAGAAGAGAGGAGGTTCGTCCGGGGGTCTGGGGTGCGAGGGGAGGGGGCTGGATCTGGAGCGAGGGTGCTGATCGGCCTGACCCCCTGCAGACTCTTCGTTCAACCAGAGGAGGGAGGAGTCGGGCAGGTGTGCGGGAGCCCCGAGCAGCCCTGAGCCGCGCTCCCAGTCCTGCCCTGTCCGGGGGGCCGCACGCTGGGGCCCTCGACGAGGGCAGGGTGGGAACACCATGGGCACAGAGTGGATGGGGGTCTGCGGGCAGCTGTAGAAGCCCGGCCGGCCGTGGAAGGGGACGGAGGTGAAGGCGAAATCGAGGTCCCGGTCTCTGTCGGGGTCCAGGCCGTCGCGCTCCCCCTGCTGCAGCCATGAGAGGCCGGGGTTGTAGGGTTTGGGAGTGCAGGGGAGGCGTGGGGTGCGTGTACAGGGGAAGCGGCTGTTGAGGGACCCCAGCGTCTCCTCAGCAGGTTGAGCCGGGAGCTGGAGCGAGTGAACGAGGCAGACTGCAGACCCAGCAGCCGGCCCAGGTTACCCAGCAGAGGGGTGGAGTGGTTCACCTCTACGCCCTCTTTGATCTGCTCCAGGGGCTGGATCTCCATCTCCTCTTTCTGCATGCTGAGGGGAGGGGAGTTTATTTTTTTAGGAAAAAGTTGCATAGTGTAGTATGGTATGGTATGATGTTGTGTAGTATTTCAGTATTGAGTATTGTGTGTATATGGTGCTGTGTGTTGTGTATATGGTGCAGTGCTGTGCTGTGCTGTGTATATGGTGCTGTGTGTTGTGTATATGATGCAGTGCTGTGCTGTGCTGTGTGTTGTGTATATGGTGCAGTGCTGTGCTGTGTTGTGTACATGGTGCAGTGCTGTGCTGTGTGTTGTGTATATGGTGCTGTGCTGTGTATATGGTGCTGTGTGTTGTGTATATGGTGCAGTGCTGTGCTGTGCTGTGTATATGGTGCATGTGCTGTGCTGTGTATATGGTGCAGTGCTGTGCTGTGTATATGGTGCAGTGCTGTGCTGTGTATATGGTGCAGTGCTGTGCTGTGTATATGGTGCAGTGCTGTGCTGTGTATATGGTGCAGTGCTGTGCTGTGTATATGGTGCAGTGCAGTGCTGTGCTGTGCTGTGTATATGGTGCAGTGCTGTGCTGTGTATATGGTGCAGTGCTGTGCTGTGTATATGGTGCAGTGCTGTGCTGTGTATATGGTGCAGTGCTGTGCTGTGTATATGGTGCAGTGCTGTGCTGTGTATATGGTGCAGTGCTGTGCTGTGTATATGGTGCAGTGCTGTGCTGTGTATATGGTGCAGTGCTGTGCTGTGTTGTGTATATGGTGCAGTGCTGTGCTGTGTATATGGTACAGTGCTGTGCTGTGTTGTGTATATAGTGCAGTGCAGTGCTGTGTATATGGTGCAGACCTGATGTCGAAGGTGGAGCCCATGAAGGAGTGGATCCGGTAATCTGCAGTGGCCGAGGTGTAGGGGGGCTGCGGGTCACAGTCGTTCCAGTAGAGATCCCTCTCCAGAGCCGGCAGATTATCATACATCTCATCCACCGACAAGAGAGAGATCTGAGAGAGAGGGAGAGGCTATCATACATCTCATCCACTGACAAGAGAGAGATCTGAGAGAGAGGGAGAGGCTATCATACATCTCATCCACTGACAAGAGAGAGATCTGAGAGAGAGGGAGAGGCTATCATACATCTCATCCACTGACAAGAGAGAGATCTGAGAGAGAGAGAGAGGCTATCATACATCTCATCCACCGACAAGAGAGAGATCTGAGAGAGAGGGAGAGGCTACCATACATCTCATCCACTGACAAGAGAGAGATCTGAGAGAGAGAAGGGAGAGAGAGAGAGAGAGGAGGGGAGGGAGAGAGAGAGAGAAGAAGGAGGGGGAGGGAGAGAGGGTTACATTTATTTCAACCAGGTTAATACAGAAGGCCCTTGAGGGTCACTGGACTGCAGTGTTTCCTGCTGACCTCTCACCTGCAGGTTCCTGTCCACGAACCAGTTTGACTCAAAGTCATCGTCGTCCTCGCCGAAGGGGTTAATCAGCTGCTCGGCCACCTGGGATAGCAAACACCCCCAGCACGACCCGTTAGTGATCACATGATCAACAACAACAAACACTGTAGAGGACACAGGACAGGGTGCTGCATGATACAGCCTGGACTGACACACTGCTGTGACACAGCCAGGACTGACACGCTGCTGTGACACAGCCTGGACTGACACACTGCTGTGAACACACTGCTGTGACACAGCCTGGGCTGACACACTGCTGTGACACAGCCTGGACTGACATGCTGCTGTGATACAGCCTGGACTGACACACTGCTGTGACACAGCCTGGACTGACACACTGCTGTGACACAGCCTGGACTGACACACTGCTGTGACACAGCCTGGGCTGACACACTGCTGTGACACAGCCTGGACTGACACACTGCTGTGACACAGCCTGGACTGACACACTGCTGTGACACAGCCTGGGCTGACACACTGCTGTGACACAGCCTGGACTGACACACTGCTGTTCAATGTGGGAGTCTTACTGTATTATTCTCATTATTAGTATTAGCACCGCACTGTGCGAGGATGAGAGCAGAGACCCGTGTTGCTGCTGAAGGAAGCCCTGGCGCCACTCACCTTGAGCCAGCCCAGGTAGAAGAAGAACTGCAGCAGGGTGAAGACGGGGATGTAGAGGTCGAGGTCGTGGTCGGGGTACCCCTGCGCGGGGTCCAGGAACTGCCGGCCAATCAGACAGGCCAGCAGGAAGCTATACACAGCAACCGTCACCACCTAGCAACAGAACACAGCAACCGTCACCACCTAGCAACAGAACGCAGCAACCGTCACCACCTAGCAACAGAACACAGCAACCGTCACCACCTAGCAACAGAACACAGCAACCGTCACCACCTAGCAACAGAACACAGCAACCGTCACCACCTAGCAACAGAACACAGCAACCGTCACCACCTAGCAACAGAACACAGCAACCGTCACCACCTAGCAACAGAACACAGCAAACGTCACCACCTAGCAACAGAACACAGCAACCGTCACCACCTAGCAACAGAACACAGCAACCGTCACCATCTAGCAACAGAACACAGCAACCGTCACCACCTAGCAACAGAACACAGCAACCGTCAACATCTAGCAACAGAACACAGCAACCGTCACCACCTAGCAACAGAACACAGCAACCGTCACCACCTAGCAACAGAACACAGCAACCGTCACCACCAAGCAACCTAACCTCTTACCTGTGAAACCCCTAACCCCTTACCTGTGTAACCCCTAACCCCTTACCTGTGTAACCCCTTACCTGTGAAACCCCTAACCCCTTACCTGTGTAACCCCAAACCCCTTACCTGTGAAACCCCTAACCCCTTACCTGTGTAACCCCAAACCCCTTACCTGTGAAACCCCTAACCCCTTACCTGTGAAACCCCTAACCCCTTACCTGTGTAACCCCAAACCCCTTACCTGTGAAACCCCTAACCCCTTACCTGTGTAACCCCTAACCCCTTACCTGTGTAACCCTAACCCCTTACCTGTGAAACCCCTAACCCCTTACCTGCGTAACCCCTAACCCCTTACCTCTGTAATCCCTAACCCCTTACCTGTGTAACCCCTTACCTGTGAAACCCCTAACCCCTTACCTGTGTAACCTCTAACCCCTTACCTGTGAAACCCCTAACCCCTTACCTGTGTAACCCCTTACCTGTGAAACCCCTAACCCCTTACCTGTGTAAACCCTAACCCCTTACCCGTGTAACCCTAACCCCTTACCTGTGTAAACCCTAACCCCTTACCTCTGTAATCCCTAACCCCTTACCTGTGTAACCCCTTACCTGTGAAACCCCTAACCCCTTACCTGTGTAACCTCTAACCCCTTACCTGTGAAACCCCTAACCCCTTACCTCTGTAATCCCTAACCCCTTACCTGTGTAACCCCTTACCTGTGTAACCCCTAACCCCTTACCTGTGTAACCCCAAACCCCTTACCTGTGAAACCCCTAACCCCTTACCTGTGTGTACACCAGGGGCACGCTGATCCAGTCGTAGCTATATAGAGTCCCACAGCACTGCCGTAAGGTATTCAGCTCCTAGAGACAGGATGGGACAGGACAGGAACAGAGAGAGGGACAAGGTTGAGGGTTTGTCTTACTACTCAAAAAATAAACGAGAGGAACACAGCGAGCCGAGAGAGTCAGAGCTCCGAGAGGCACAGGAGCCGCGCTGCGGGAGAGAGCGGTCAGAGATACTACCCTGGCTGCAGTGTTTACTGGAGGAGGGACTGCAGGACACACTACAGGACACCACAGTGTTTACTGGAGGAGGGACTGCAGGACACACTACAGGACACCACAGTGTTTCTGGGTGCAGTACGGGGGGCCCCATCCCTCCAGTTTGTTAACGAGTTTCGATTTGTGAGTAAAGGGAAGTGGAGGAGATCTCTGAGCCCCTGTGGTTTCCAGCAGCTGTCTGTCTGGTCAGAGCGAGGGGGGGGAGGGGGGTGTCAGTGAAACCAGAGGGGCAGAGTCACCTCGCTGCTTCAATAAAGGCAGAGTCTAGTATAACAAAGCACAGTAAAGCACAGAGCATATTTTAAAAAAGGCAAAATATGGTACTGTAAATGCATAGTATAACCACGGGAGAAAAATGCTAAATTACTGTGCAAATTTAGTGTGGAGGAGGACAGGAGTGACAGGAGAATAACTGCAGGAGCAGGGGACGGGGGACCGCTGGGACGGGGACGGCGGGACACTCACGTTGAGTATGGCTTGCAGCACCACGTCGTTGTCGATGCGCCCCTCTCGCCTGGCCAGCACAGCCAGGCTGGTGAACCACACGCAGGGGACCCAGAACTTGTTGTGAGGGGACTGCAGGCTCTCGAACTTCTTGTGCTCCTCGGCGCTCATGAACCCTGAGGGAGGAGCAGCCCTGTTAGTCAGATCACAATCCTGCAGGAAGAACGCAGCGGTCCTGCCCGTGCTGCAGCGCCCCCTACCTGCCCTCACGACGTGTTCCATGGTGGGGAAGCGCTTGTAGACGGCGGTGCTCACAGAGCGCAGGATCAGCACGCTCGCCATGTTAGCGTAGCGAACCAGAGTGCGACGCAGCAGCCTGCCACGCTCGTCCGCTCCCTGCACGTGACACGAGACCAAGCTGCTGAGCCTGTCCGGCCAGGGGATACTCTCATACTGACTCCACCAGCGAGAGACCACCACAGAGACATAGAAACCTGGGGAGGGAGAGAGGACAGAAGACAGGGGGAGAGGGTCACAGCCACACTCACACTTACAATGAAATCCTAAACCACAACCAGCAATTCCAGAGAGGCTGTTCGCGAACATTCCCCACATTCCTGCTCTTAATCCATTCAGGAATATCCTGGGTATTCCAGCGGCTCTGTTTAGAAATCGTCAACCTTGCTGATAAACCCTGTGGTGTGTGAAATCCCTTCTCCACACTGTGTGTGATCTCTCCAAACACAGGGCCACAGCTCCACCTGCTGGGCATGCCTGGGAATAGTTTCAGCCCTTTAAAATATTTATGAAATAATCTCACCTCTCTTCCCCTGTCCTGCACTCTCATTCTCTGTAGGTTTTAATTTTATTTTACTTCCTTGCTCATGTCACCCCCTCGTGTCCTCCGGGGAGTCAAAGCATCTTACTGGCTGCAGAGCCTGTCCGTCACTGAGGGAAGCAGCTGGTTGGTTACTGACAGGATAGAAGAACAAACTCACTCTGCAGGTGAAATGACCAAGGAAGTACCGGAGCGTCAGCTAAAACGTGCTATACAGAACGGGTGTGCACAGCGAGGAAGCGTACTGAGGGGCCAGCAGGGAGGAGACTGGGAGGAGACTGGGAGGAGACTCACCGAGCACGAAGGAGACTGGAATGAGCCCGGAGTAGTGATTGCAGTACAGAACCAGCTTCTCAAACATCCTCCTCTGTCCTTCTGTCAGAATCACCCTGGAGAGCAGGGGAGAGGGAGAGGGGGGAGGGGAGAGAATGAGGGGAGAGAGAGGGGAGAGAGGGAGAGGAGGGAGAAGGAGAGGGGAGAGAGGAGAGGGGAGAGGGG
>CM060264.1:32466218-32477774 GCA_030684275.1 Acipenser oxyrinchus oxyrinchus
ATTGTAAAGCACAGAGAGGTCTGGTAAAGCATAGGGAAGCATTGTAAAGCACAGAGAGGTCTGGTAAAGCATAGGGAAGCATTGTAAAGCACAGAGAGGTCTGGTAAAGCATAGGGAAGCATTGTAAAGCACAGAGAGGTCTGGTAAAGCATAGGGAAGCATTGTAAAGCACAGAGAGGTCTGGTAAAGCATAGGGAAGCATTGTAAAAGCACAGAGAGGTCTGGTAAAGCATAGGGAAGCATTGTAAAAGCACAGAGAGGTCTGGTAAAGCATAGGGAAGCATTGTAAAGCACAGAGAGGTCTGGTAAAGCATAGGGAAGCATTGTAAAGCACAGAGAGGTCTGGTAAAGCATAGGGAAGCATTGTAAAAGCACAGAGAGGTCTGGTAAAACATAGGGAAGCATTGTAAAGCACAGAGAGGTCTGGTAAAGCATAGGGAAGCATTGTAAAGCACAGAGAGGTCTGGTAAAGCATAGGAAGCATTGTAAAAGCACAGAGAAGCATTGTAAAGCACAGAGAGGTCTGGTAAAGCATAGGGAAGCATTGTAAAGCACAGAGAGGTCTGGTAAAGCATAGGGAAGCATTGTAAAGCACAGAGAGGTCTGGTAAAGCATAGGGAAGCATTGTAAAGCACAGAGAGGTCTGGTAAAGCATAGGGAAGCATTGTAAAGCACAGAGAGGTCTGGTAAAGCATAGGGAAGCATTGTAAAGCACAGAGAGGTCTGGTAAAGCATAGGGAAGCATTGTAAAGCACAGAGAGGTCTGGTAAAGCATAGGGAAGCATTGTAAAGCACAGAGAGGTCTGGTAAAGCATAGGGAAGCATTGTAAAGCACAGAGAGGTCTGGTAAAGCACGGGGGGGGGGTGGTAAAGCACACTATGGTAAATTCACAGTATGCTTGGGAAAAGCATGGGGGTAAACTTCAAAATGACTGTGCAAATTTACAATGGCAAACTTTTATAAGTTGTGTTTCTGGACTGGAGGGAGCACCCTTTCTCTAAGGGGGTGAGGGAGGGGGTGAGGTTTATTATAGCATAGCCTGCAGATACAACATACAAAAAATAACTGAAGTGTTGCTCCCTCCCTCCCTCACCCCCTAAGAGAAAGCGTGCTCCCTCCCTCACCCCCTAAGAGAAAGCGTGCTCCCTCCAGACCAGGGCAGACTTGAGGTTTGGAGACTGAACTGCTCCCTCCTTCCCTCACCCCCTAAGAGAAAGGGTGCTCCCTCCAAACCAGGGCAGGCTTGAGGCTTGGAGACTGAACTGCTCCCCTCTCACCCCAAAGAAAGGGTGCTCCTTCCTCTCACCCCCAAAGAGAAAGGGTGCTCTTTCCTCTCTCACCCCAAAGAGAGAAGGGTGCTCCTTCCCTCTCACCCCAAAGAGAAAGGGTGCTCCTTCCCTCTCTCACCCCCAAAGAGAAAGGGTGCTCTTTCCCTCCGTCCCTCTCTCACTCCTAAGAGTCATTTGTTTATATTGTATTGAAGTTCCAAAAGAAACGCGTAGAGGAGATTCGGGGTTTTGATTTAAATGTAGATAAGTCACATGGGAATAAAATAGGGTGGGTCCGATTATCACGTGTTTCCTGTCAGCGGAGATTTTTTTTTAAAAGGCGAAAAAAAAAAAAAAAAAAAAAGTAGAGTTATTACCAGCCCCCTGCTGAAGTAATATAATGCGACAGGACGCGGTCCTGAAAAGCCACATACAAACACACAAACTATACAAACACACAAACTATACAAACACACAAACTATACAAACTATACAAACACACTAACTATACAAACACACTAACTATACAAACACACAAACTATACAAACTATACAAACACACTAACTATACAAACACACAAACTATACAAACACACTAACTATACAAACTATACAAACACACTAACTATACAAACTATACAAACACACAAACTATACAAACACACTAACTATACAAACACACTAACTATACAAACTATACAAACACACTAACTATACAAACACACAAACTATACAAACACACTAACTATACAAACTATACAAACACACTAACTATACAAACTATACAAACACACTAACTATACAAACACACTAACTATACAAACTATACAAACACACTAACTATACAAACACACTAACTATACAAACACACAAACTATACAAACTATACAAACACACTAACTATACAAACACACAAACTATACAAACACACTAACTATACAAACTATACAAACACACTAACTATACAAACTATACAAACACACTAACTATACAAACACACAAACTATACAAACACACTAACTATACAAACTATACAAACACACAAACTATACAAACACACAAACTATACAAACTATACAAACACAAGGCTCTTGCAAAACTGCTGAGGTCAGGAAACGCAAACGACACGAGTTAACAATACGTCTTTCCCTGTGAAGAGCTTCTTCTATTATCTCTGCTGCTCCCGTCACCCATCCTGTATTTTTTCTGTCGCTGTTCGGAGTGGGCTGGCGAGCCGCAGGGACCGTGCAGTGGATCGGGACAGAACCGGACGGGAAGCACGCAGAACTAGCGGACCGGCCGGGCTGCGACTGGACTAATCGGAGCTGTGCGGCCGGGAGCGAGACAGTAAGTCCGGGCGGCTGTTTGTGTTTTTGGTTTTCCTCAGCCCCTCCCGTCCTGTCTGTCTGCTAGCCTGAGCGCTGCTATATCGGGAGGTAGGACCGCGTGAAATCATTGATTTAACTCCTGCAGAATATCAGTGTTCGTGTGATTTAACACAATTCAGCGCTCCAATTCAATGTGTGCTATATACCGGTTATAATAGGCAGACGGGGGTTAAATACATCAGCAGCAGAAACGGTTTGGTTTGTGTGGATTTCTGTTTTTGCGGTGTTTAAACTCAAACCATGTGTTAAACCAGAACGTTTTGTAACGGGGCTGTGGGCTGTGTTCTCTCGGGTTTTATAACGGCGCTGTGGGCTGTGTTCTCTCGGGTTTTATAACGGCGCTGTGGGCTGTGTTCTCTCGGGTTTTATAACGGCGCTGTGGGCTGTGTTCTCTCGGGTTTTATAACGGCGCTGTGGGCTGTGTTCTCTCGGGTTTTATAACGGCGCTGTGGGCTGTGTTCTCTCGGGTTTTATAACGGGGCTGTGGGCTGTGTTCTCTCGGGTTTTGTAACGGCGCTGTGGGCTGTGTTCTCTCGGGTTTTATAACGGGGCTGTGGGCTGTGTTCTCTCGGGTTTTATAACGGCGCTGTGGGCTGTGTTCTCTCGGGTTTTGTAACGGCGCTGTGGGCTGTGTTCTCTCGGGTTTTATAACGGCGCTGTGGGCTGTGTTCTCTCGGGTTTTATAACGGCGCTGTGGGCTGTGTTCTCTCGGGTTTTATAACGGCGCTGTGGGCTGTGTTCTCTCGGGTTTTGTAACGGCGCTGTGGGCTGTGTTCTCTCGGGTTTTATAACGGCGCTGTGGGCTGTGTTCTCTCGGGTTTTATAACGGCGCTGTGGGCTGTGTTCTCTCGGGTTTTATAACGGCGCTGTGGGCTGTGTTCTCTCGGGTTTTATAACGGCGCTGTGGGCTGTGTTCTCTCGGGTTTTATAACGGCGCTGTGGGCTGTGTTCTCTCGGGTTTTATAACGGCGCTGTGGGCTGTGTTCTCTCGGGTTTTATAACGGCGCTGTGGGCTGTGTTCTCTCGGGTTTTATAACGGCGCTGTGGGCTGTGTTCTCTCGGGTTTTATAACGGCGCTGTGGGCTGTGTTCTCTCGGGTTTTATAACGGCGCTGTGGGCTGTGTTCTCTCGGGTTTTATAACGGCGCTGTGGGCTGTGTTCTCTCGGGTTTTATAACGGCGCTGTGGGCTGTGTTCTCTCGGGTTTTATAACGGCGCTGTGGGCTGTGTTCTCTCGGGTTTTATAACGGCGCTGTGGGCTGTGTTCTCTCGGGTTTTATAACGGCGCTGTGGGCTGTGTTCTCTCGGGTTTTATAACGGCGCTGTGGGCTGTGTTCTCTCGGGTTTTATAACGGCGCTGTGGGCTGTGTTCTCTCGGGTTTTATAACGGCGCTGTGGGCTGTGTTCTCTCGGGTTTTATAACGGCGCTGTGGGCTGTGTTCTCTCGGGTTTTATAACGGCGCTGTGGGCTGTGTTCTCTCGGGTTTTATAACGGCGCTGTGGGCTGTGTTCTCTCGGGTTTTATAACGGCGCTGTGGGCTGTGTTCTCTCGGGTTTTATAACGGCGCTGTGGGCTGTGTTCTCTCGGGTTTTATAACGGCGCTGTGGGCTGTGTTCTCTCGGGTTTTATAACGGCGCTGTGGGCTGTGTTCTCTCGGGTTTTATAACGGCGCTGTGGGCTGTGTTCTCTCGGGTTTTATAACGGCGCTGTGGGCTGTGTTCTCTCGGTTTTATAACGGCGCTGTGGGCTGTGTTCTCTCGGGTTTTATAACGGCGCTGTGGGCTGTGTTCTCTCGGGTTTTATAACGGCGCTGTGGGCTGTGTTCTCTCGGTTTTATAACGGCGCTGTGGGCTGTGTTCTCTCGGGTTTTATAACGGCGCTGTGGGCTGTGTTCTCTCGGGTTTTATAACGGCGCTGTGGGCTGTGTTCTCTCGGGTTTTATAACGGCGCTGTGGGCTGTGTTCTCTCGGGTTTTATAACGGCGCTGTGGGCTGTGTTCTCTCGGGTTTTATAACGGCGCTGTGGGCTGTGTTCTCTCGGGTTTTATAACGGCGCTGTGGGCTGTGTTCTCTCGGGTTTTATAACGGCGCTGTGGGCTGTGTTCTCTCGGGTTTTATAACGGCGCTGTGGGCTGTGTTCTCTCGGGTTTTATAACGGCGCTGTGGGCTGTGTTCTCTCGGGTTTTATAACGGCGCTGTGGGCTGTGTTCTCTCGGGTTTTATAACGGCGCTGTGGGCTGTGTTCTCTCGGGTTTTATAACGGCGCTGTGGGCTGTGTTCTCTCGGGTTTTATAACGGCGCTGTGGGCTGTGTTCTCTCGGGTTTTATAACGGCGCTGTGGGCTGTGTTCTCTCGGGTTTTATAACGGCGCTGTGGGCTGTGTTCTCTCGGGTTTTATAACGGCGCTGTGGGCTGTGTTCTCTCGGGTTTTATAACGGCGCTGTGGGCTGTGTTCTCTCGGGTTTTATAACGGCGCTGTGGGCTGTGTTCTCTCGGGTTTTATAACGGCGCTGTGGGCTGTGTTCTCTCGGGTTTTATAACGGCGCTGTGGGCTGTGTTCTCTCGGGTTTTATAACGGCGCTGTGGGCTGTGTTCTCTCGGGTTTTATAACGGCGCTGTGGGCTGTGTTCTCTCGGGTTTTATAACGGCGCTGTGGGCTGTGTTCTCTCGGGTTTTATAACGGCGCTGTGGGCTGTGTTCTCTCGGTTTTATAACGGCGCTGTGGGCTGTGTTCTCTCGGGTTTTATAACGGCGCTGTGGGCTGTGTTCTCTCGGGTTTTATAACGGCGCTGTGGGCTGTGTTCTCTCGGTTTTATAACGGCGCTGTGGGCTGTGTTCTCTCGGTTTTATAACGGCGCTGTGGGCTGTGTTCTCTCGGTTTTATAACGGCGCTGTGGGCTGTGTTCTCTCGGTTTTATAACGGCGCTGTGGGCTGTGTTCTCTCGGTTTTATAACGGCGCTGTGGGCTGTGTTCTCTCGGTTTTATAACGGCGCTGTGGGCTGTGTTCTCTCGGGTTTTATAACGGCGCTGTGGGCTGTGTTCTCTCGGTTTTATAACGGCGCTGTGGGCTGTGTTCTCTCGGTTTTATAACGGCGCTGTGGGCTGTGTTCTCTCGGTTTTATAACGGCGCTGTGGGCTGTGTTCTCTCGGTTTTATAACGGCGCTGTGGGCTGTGTTCTCTCGGTTTTATAACGGCGCTGTGGGCTGTGTTCTCTCGGGTTTTATAACGGCGCTGTGGGCTGTGTTCTCTCGGTTTTATAACGGCGCTGTGGGCTGTGTTCTCTCGGTTTTATAACGGCGCTGTGGGCTGTGTTCTCTCGGTTTTATAACGGCGCTGTGGGCTGTGTTCTCTCGGTTTTATAACGGCGCTGTGGGCTGTGTTCTCTCGGGTTTTATAACGGCGCTGTGGGCTGTGTTCTCTCGGTTTTATAACGGCGCTGTGGGCTGTGTTCTCTCGGGTTTTATAACGGCGCTGTGGGCTGTGTTCTCTCGGTTTTATAACGGCGCTGTGGGCTGTGTTCTCTCGGTTTTATAACGGCGCTGTGGGCTGTGTTCTCTCGGTTTTATAACGGCGCTGTGGGCTGTGTTCTCTCGGTTTTATAACGGCGCTGTGGGCTGTGTTCTCTCGGTTTTATAACGGCGCTGTGGGCTGTGTTCTCTCGGTTTTATAACGGCGCTGTGGGCTGTGTTCTCTCGGGTTTTATAACGGCGCTGTGGGCTGTGTTCTCTCGGTTTTATAACGGCGCTGTGGGCTGTGTTCTCTCGGTTTTATAACGGCGCTGTGGGCTGTGTTCTCTCGGGTTTTATAACGGCGCTGTGGGCTGTGTTCTCTCGGTTTTATAACGGCGCTGTGGGCTGTGTTCTCTCGGTTTTATAACGGCGCTGTGGGCTGTGTTCTCTCGGTTTTATAACGGCGCTGTGGGCTGTGTTCTCTCGGTTTTATAACGGCGCTGTGGGCTGTGTTCTCTCGGGTTTTATAACGGCGCTGTGGGCTGTGTTCTCTCGGGTTTTATAACGGCGCTGTGGGCTGTGTTCTCTCGGTTTTATAACGGCGCTGTGGGCTGTGTTGTCTCGGGTTTTATAACGGCGCTGTGGGCTGTGTTCTCTCGGGTTTTGTAACGGCGCTGTGGGCTGTGTTCTCTCGGTTTTATAACGGCGCTGTGGGCTGTGTTCTCTCGGTTTTATAACGGCGCTGTGGGCTGTGTTCTCTCGGGTTTTATAACGGCGCTGTGGGCTGTGTTGTCTCGGGTTTTATAACGGCGCTGTGGGCTGTGTTCTCTCGGTTTTATAACGGCGCTGTGGGCTGTGTTCTCTCGGTTTTGTAACGGGCTGTGGGCTGTGTTGTCTCGGGTTTTGTAACGGCGCTGTGGGCTGTGTTCTCTCGGGTTTTATAACGGCGCTGTGGGCTGTGTTCTCTCGGGTTTTGTAACGGCGCTGTGGGCTGTGTTCTCTCGGGTTTTGTAACGGCGCTGTGGGCTGTGTTCTCTCGGGTTTTGTAACGGGGCTGTGGGCTGTGTTCTCTCGGGTTTTGTAACGGCTCGTTTTCCACGGGCCTCGAGGCTGGGTGTGACTTTACCTGACGGGGGCGCCACAGAGTTCACCTGCAAATACAACAGCAGCTCTGAGACAGAAACCACGACTGCAGCCATTCATACCTCACATGGGATAGTCCTTGAATCACCAGCCTGGAAAAACAAGAGAGAAAGATCAGGTCGGGTTTCACGTGCATTCTGTGAGCTTAATAATAATCACTCTCTTCCTCTCTCCCCTCTCCTATCTCTCTCTCCACTCTCTTCTCCTTTCTCTCTCTCTCTCTCTCTCCTCTCTCCACTCTCTCTCTGTCACTCTACACTCTCTCTCTTTCCATGCTCTCTCTCTGTCACTCTACACTCCTCTTCTCTTCTCCTCTCACTCTCCTCTCACTCTCCTCTTCATTCTCTCCCCCCCCCCCCCCCTCTCTTGCAGTCTCCTGGAGGCGGGGTCCTGGAGCGTGTCCAATCAGAGTACAGGGAGCGAGCGGGCTGTTCCAATGCCGCTGGGAGCCGGGGAGGGTCCGGAGGGTCCCGAGAGTGAGGAGAGCGCGCGGACGCGGTACAGCGTGGCCCGACTGCGCAGCTCCTCCGTGGAGATCCGGGAGAAGGGATCAGAGATCCTGAAAGAGGAGCTGCACAAAGCACAGAAAGTGAGGAGCCGGAAGAGAGGAGAGGGGGGGAGAAAAGGGGAGGGAGGAGAGAGCTGAGAGTGTAATAGTTGTCAACGATACTTTTTGGAAAGAGTCTTCTTTCAGCGTCTTCAATTGAAGTCAAAATGTTTATCATTGAATAAACACTGAAGACACTGAGAAAGACTTCCAGTCAGAACGTTTATCATTGAATTCACACTGAAGACACTGAGAAAGACTTCCAGTCAGAACGTTTATCATTGAATTCACACTGGGTTAGCACTGTGTGTGTAAGAGCTCTGTGTGTGTTTGCACTGTGTGTGTAAGAGCTCTGTGTGTGTTTGCACTGTGTGTGTGTTTGCACTGTGTGTGTCCGAGCTGTGTGTGTGTTTGCACTGTGTGTGTGTCAGAGCTCTGTGTGTGTTTGCACTGTGTGTGTAAGAGCTCTGTGTGTGTTTGCACTGTGTGTGTGTTTGCACTGTGTGTGTAAGAGCTCTGTGTGTGTTTGCACTGTGTGTGTGTTTGCACTGTGTGTGTGTTTGCACTGTGTGTGTAAGAGCTCTGTGTGTGTGTTTGCACTGTGTGTGTGTTTGCACTGTGTGTGTCCGAGCTGTGTGTGTGTTTGCACTGTGTGTGTGTTTGCACTGTGTGTGTAAGAGCTCTGTGTGTGTTTGCACTGTGTGTGTGTGTTTGCACTGTGTGTGTGTTTGCACTGTGTGTGTGTTTGCTCTGTGTGTGTGTCAGAGCTCTGTGTGTGTTTGCACTGTGTGTGTTTGCACTGTGTGTGTGTTTGCTCTGTGTGTGTGTCAGAGCTCTGTGTGTGTTTGCACTGTGTGTGTTTGCACTGTGTGTGTGTTTGCTCTGTGTGTGTGTCAGAGCTCTGTGTGTGTTTGCACTGAGTGTGTAAGAGCTCTGTGTGTGTAACTCTTGCAGGAGCTGAAGCTGAAGGATGAGGAGTGTGAGCGCCTGTCCCGGGTTCGAGAGCAGCTGGAGCAGGAGCTGGAGGAGCTGACTGCCAGCCTGTTTGAGGTGCGTCCATCCAGCAGAGACAGAGCACAGAGCAGGGTCCCAGTGCAGACTGGTCTGAGCCACTGCAGATTCTAGTGTCCGCTAAATTCCAGGCAAGACGCACACACGCACACGCACACACGCACTTACTGTGGATACACCGTTACCACCTGAAGGGCAGGAGTGAAAGATTTAATCTTCCTTATTTATTTATTTTGTTTGTTGTTGTCACAGTAAGTTCCCTTTAGTGGAGGAATACAAGAGCGACAGTAAATCATTTGCAACGCAAATCAAAGGCTCTTTCATTGAAGCAGAAGTGGCGAGACTCAGGAACACTTTGCAAAGCAGAAGGAAGAACCACCAGCTACAGCTTTATCTGTGACTCTGACTCTAACCAAACCTGACTTTAACACCCCCTCTCTTTCTCTCTCTACCTCCCTCCTACCATCTCCCCTTCTCTCGCCCTCACTCCTTCTCTTCCTCTCTCCCTCTCTCAGGAGGCTCACAAGGTGGTTTGGGAGGCGAACACGAAGCAGGCTGTGGCTGAGAAGCAGCTGAGAGAAGCGCAGGGGAAGGTGAGCCTGCCCAGTCACTGCCCGCTGAACGATCGATCCACTGGTACCTTGACTGGCTCATTGATTAGCTGCTCCGTTTGTTGGGGTTGGGGGTTGGGTTAGTGTTTGGGGTTAGGGTTAGGGTTAGGGTTAGTGGTTGGGGTTAGGATTGGCGTTGGGGGTTGGGGTTAAGGTTAGGGTTGGGGCTGAGGTTGGGGTTTGTTGTGTGATTCATAGAAGAGTTGCCACTCTCCCTCACTCCTTCTCTCTCCCCTCTCCCTCTCTCCCTCTCTCCCCCTCTCCTCTCTCCCTCTCTCCTCCTCCCTCTCTCTCTCCCTCCCTCCCCTCTCCCTCTCCCCTCCCCTCTCTCCCCTCTCTCCCTCCTCCCTCTCTCTCCCCTCTCTCCTCCCCTCTCCTCCCCCTCTCCTCCCTCCCTCCCTCTCTCTCCCCTCTCTCCTCTCCTCCTCTCTCCCCTCCCTCTCTCTCCCTCTCCTCCTCTCTCTCCCCTCCCTCCTCTCTCTCCCTCTTCCTCCTCTCCCCTCTTCCTCCTCCCTCTCTCTCCCCTCTCTCTCCCTCCCTCCCTCTCTCCCCTCTCCTCTCTCTCTCTCCAGATTGGCGTTCTCTGCGAGTCTCTGCTCTCAAGACGCTGGTCCTCACATCCACCCCCTCCTCCCCGAACAGGGAGATGCACCCCCAGCTGCTCAGCCCCTCCAAGGCCGTTTTCAATAAGGGCCATACCCGCAATAAGAGTGCCAGCAGTGCTGTTGCCATGGCAACGCCCCCGCCGGGCTCCCCCACGCAGCCAATTAGCAGGGAGAGCAAGGAGGTGAGGGGCGGGGCTCTGTCTCAGTGTTCTGTATTAGAGTTAATGACACTATACTGGACTGGTTTACTGCATGCCTGTTGGGTTGGGTTGTGCTGTGTTGTTGTGCTGTGTTGTTGGGTTGTGCTGTGTGGTTGGGTTGGGTTGTGCTGTGTTGTTGGGTTGGGTTGTGCTGTGTTGTGTTGTTGGGTTGTGCTGTGTTGTTGGGTTGGGTTGTGCTGTGTTGTTGGGTTGGGTTGTGCTGTGTTGTTGGGTTGGGTTGTGCTGTGTTGTTGGGTTGGGTTGTGCTGTGTTGTGTTGTTGGGTTGTGCTGTGTTGTTGGGTTGGGTTGTGCTGTGTTGTTGGGTTGGGTTGTGCTGTGTTGTTGGGTTGGGTTGTGCTGTGTTGTTGGGTTGGGTTGTGTTGTGTTGTTGGGTTGGGTTGTGTTGTGTTGTTGGGTTGTGCTGTGTTGTTGGGTTGGGTTGTGCTGTGTTGTGGGTTGGGTTGGGCTGTGTTGTTGGCTTGGGTTGGGCTGTGTTGTTGGGTTGGGTTGTGCTGTGTTGTTGGGTTGGGTTGTGTTGGTTGTTGTGTTGGGTTGGGTTGTGCTGTGTTGTTGGGTTGGGTTGGGTTGTGTTGTGTTGGGTTGGGTTGTGTTGTGTTGGGTTGGGTTGGGTTGTGTTGTTGGGTTGGGTTGGGTTGGGCTGTGTTGTTGGGTTGGGTTGGGTTGTGTTGTTGGTTGTTGGGTTGTGTTGTGTTGTTGGGTTGGGTTGGGTTGTGTTGTGTTGTTGGGTTGGGTTGGGTTGTGTTGTGTTGTTGGGTTGGGCTGTGTTGTTGGCTTGGGTTGGGTTGGGTTGTGTTGTTGGGTTGGGTTGGGTTGTGTTGTGTTGTTGGGTTGTGCTGTGTTGTTGGGTTGGGTTGGGTTGTGTTGTGTTGTTGGGTTGGGTTGTGTTGTTGGGTTGGGTTGGGTTGGGCTGTGTTGTTGGGTTGGGTTGGGTTGTGTTGTTGGGTTGGGCTGTGTTGTTGGGTTGGGTTGGGTTGTGCTGTGTTGTTGGGTTGGGTTGGGTTGTGTTGTTGGGTTGGGTTGGGTTGTGTTGTTGGGTTGGGTTGGGTTGGGTTGTGTTGTTGGGTTGGGTTGGGTTGGGCTGTGTTGTTGGGTTGGGTTGGGTTGTGTTGTGTTGTTGGGTTGGGCTGTGTTGTTGGGTTGGGTTGGGCTGTGTTGTTGGGTTGGGTTGGGTTGTGTTGTTGGGTTGGGTTGGGCTGTGTTGTTGGGTTGGGTTGGGCTGTGTTGTTGGGTTGGGTTGGGTTGTGTTGTTGGGTTGGGCTGTGTTGTTGGGTTGGGTTGGGTTGGGTTGGGCTGTGTTGTTGGGTTGGGTT
>CM060264.1:32478274-32570774 GCA_030684275.1 Acipenser oxyrinchus oxyrinchus
AGGGGGGGTTGAGCAGCAGCACAGGCAGTGACGGGAGGGGGGTGTTTCGAAGGAGCAGCACAGGCAGGACGGGAGGGGGGTATGAAGGGCAGCACAGGCAGTGTGACGGGGAGGGACTCGGTGTTTAGAGGAGCAGTAGGGCAGTGTCAGACGGGAGGGGGGTGTTTGAAGGAGCAGCAGGCAGTGACTGTGAGGGGGGGGTGTTTGAAGGAGCTGCACAGCGCAGAGGTGACCAGGGAGGGGGGATCTCGACTTCAGCACAGGCAGTGTGACGGGAGAGGGGGGTGTTTTGAAGGGGCAAGCACAGCAGTGTGGACAGGGAGGCAAGTTTGAAGGCAGCACAGGGGCAGTGGGACGGGAGGGGGTTTGAAGGCAGCACAGGCAGTGACTGACGGGACTAAAATTTGAAGTTTGAAGCATGCTACAGGCAGTGCACAGGCAGGAGGGGCTTTTTAGCGAGCTAGCACAGGCAGTGTGACCTGGGACGGGGGGTGTCTGTACTAAGGCGTTACACATGGCAGTGTGATGGGAGGGGGGTGTTTGAAGGAGCAGCACAGGCAGTGTGGCTCAGGAGGGGGTGTTTGAAGGCACAGGCAGAACGGGGAGGGGGTTTGGAGGCAGCACAGGCTGGACGCCAGGCGGGGGGGGAGATATGTCTGAAACACAGCACAGGAGTGGACGGAGGGGTGTCTTCGAAGGAGCAGCACAGGCAGTGTGACGGGAGGGGGGTCCTTTAGGATGAGCAGCGCAGGTGACTGGACGGGGAGGGGTGCGTTTGAGGAGCAGCACAGTCAGCGTGACCTGAGGGGGTGTTTGAAGAGCAGCACAGGCAGTGACGGGAGGGGGTGTTTGAAGAGCAGGACAGGCAGTGTGATCGGGAGGGGGTGTTGAAGGCACATGCAGTGTGACGGAGGGGGGTGTTTGAAGGGTCAGCACAGGCACTGACGGGAGCTGGGGGTAAGGAAGGGGCTGATCACGAGTCACTGATCCGGGAGGGGGAGTGTCTAAGCAGCAGCACAGGCTGTGCGACAGGGAGGGGGGGTGTTTAAGGAGCAGCACAGGCACTATGTGACTGGAAGGGGTGTCTGAAGCAAGCTGTCACAGGCACAGGCGTGACACAGGGTGTTTGATAGTTTGAAGCGATAGCAGCACAGGCAGTGTCAGACGGGACTCGGCCTTGTCTCAGGCGCGTACAGGCATATGCCACGGGAGGGGGAAGGGGTGTTTCAGCAGCAGCACAGGCAGAACTGACTTGAAGGGGCAAGGCAGTGTGACGGGAGGGGTCAGCAGCGCACAGGCACTGTGATCGACTAGGGGTATTTGCTGGAGCAGCACAGACGGAGGGGGTGTTTCTGACGGGAGGGGGGGGGTGCTTGAAGGCAGCACAGGCAGTGTGACGGGGAGGGGGGGTGGTTTGAAGCCCATCACAGGCAGTGCACGGGAGGGGGGCTTACTTTGAAGGCACTCAGGCAGTGTGACAGGACACTGGGTCTTTGACTCTCGAGCAGCAACTGGCAGCACTGGAGCACACTGTGTTTGAAGGTAGCAGCATGATCTCAGTGTGATCGGGAGGGGGGTTTGAAGCGTAAGCAGCAGCACAGGCAGATGAGGACAGGACTCGAAGCCCTGTTTGAAGGAGCAGCACAGGCAGTGTGACTGGGAGGGGGTTGAAGGAGCAGCACAGGCAGTGTCAATCGGGACAGGGTTTGACAGCAGAGCAGCACAGGCACACTGGACGGGAGGACAGGTGTTTCAACTGGCCCAGCACAGGGGCAGCTACGTCAGTCGAGGAAGGGTGTACGAAGGAGCAGCTCAGGCAGTGGACGGGAGGGGTGTGTCTGTGAGTGCTGACGGGAGGGATGTGTTCTGGCGTAAGCCCTGTGACGGTCTGTGTGTCCTGAAGGATGTCACTCTGGCCTGTGATCGGGAGGTGTTTCCTGACGACAGATGCAGTCTGATCAGGGAGGTGCTGTGTTTAGCTCCAGCGGCACAGTCATGACGGGAGTGTGGTGTGACTCTGAAGATATGACCCAGTGTGAGGGGGGGTGTCAGAGAAGGAGACACATCCATGTGACGGGAGGGGGGGGTGTTTGGGAGCAGCACAGGCAGTGTGACGGGAGGGGGTGTTTGAAGGAGCAGCACAGGCAGTGTGGCGGGAGGGGGGTGTTTGAAGGGCAGCACAGGCAGTGTGGGGAGGGAGGGTGTTTGAAGGAGCAGCACAGGCAGTGTGGCGGGAGAGGGTGTTTGAAGGAGCAGCACAGGCAGTGTGGCGGGGAGGGGGTGTTTGAAGGAGCAGCACAGGCAGTGTGACGGGAGGGGGGTGTTTGAAGGAGCAGCACAGGCAGTGTGGCGGGGGGGGTGTTTGAAGGAGCAGCACAGGCAGTGTGGCGGGGAGGGTGTTTGAAGGAGCAGCACAGGCAGTGTGGCGGGAGGGGGTGTTTGAAGGAGCAGCACAGGCAGTGTGGCGGGGAGGGTGTTTGAAGGAGCAGCACAGGCAGTGTGGGAGGGGAGGGTGTTTGAAGGAGCAGCACAGGCAGTGTGGCGGGGAGGGGTGTTTGAAGGGGCAGCACAGGCAGTGTGGCGGGGAGGGGTGTTTGAAGGAGCAGCACAGGCAGTGTGGCGGGAGGGGGTGTTTGAAGGAGCAGCACAGGCAGTGTGGCGGGGAGGGTGTTTGAAGGAGCAGCACAGGCAGTGTGGCGGGAGGGGGTGTTTGAAGGAGCAGCACAGGCAGTGTGGCGAGGGAGGGTGTTTGAAGGAGCAGCACAGGCAGTGTGGCGGGGAGGGGGTGTTTGAAGGAGCAGCACAGGCAGTGTGGCGGGGAGGGTGTTTGAAGGAGCAGCACAGGCAGTGTGGGGGGAGGGTGTTTGAAGGAGCAGCACAGGCAGTGTGGCGGGGAGGGTGTTTGAAGGAGCAGCACAGGCAGTGTGGCGGGGAGGGTGTTTGAAGGAGCAGCACAGGCAGTGTGGGGGGAGGGTGTTTGAAGGAGCAGCACAGGCAGTGTGGCGGGGAGGGGTGTTTGAAGGAGCAGCACAGGCAGTGTGGCGGGGAGGGTGTTTGAAGGGGCAGCACAGGCAGTGTGGCGGGGAGGGTGTTTGAAGGAGCAGCACAGGCAGTGTGGCGGGGGAGGGTGTTTGAAGGAGCAGCACAGGCAGTGTGGCGGGGAGGGTGTTTGAAGGGGCAGCACAGGCAGTGTGGCGGGGAGGGGTGTTTGAAGGAGCAGCACAGGCAGTGTGGCGGGGAGGGGTGTTTGAAGGAGCAGCACAGGCAGTGTGGGGGGGAGGGTGTTTGAAGGAGCAGCACAGGCAGTGTGACGGGGAGGGGTGTTTGAAGGAGCAGCACAGGCAGTGTGGCGGGGAGGGTGTTTGAAGGAGCAGCACAGGCAGTGTGGCGGGAGGGGGTGTTTGAAGGAGCAGCACAGGCAGTGTGGCGGGGAGGGGTGTTTGAAGGAGCAGCACAGGCAGTGTGGCGGGAGGGGGGTGTTTGAAGGAGCAGCACAGGCAGTGTGGCGGGAGGGGGTGTTTGAAGGAGCAGCACAGGCAGTGTGGCGGGGAGGGTGTTTGAAGGAGCAGCACAGGCAGTGTGGCGGGAGGGGGTGTTTGAAGGGGCAGCACAGGCAGTGTGGCGGGGGGGGGTGTTTGAAGGGGCAGCACAGGCAGTGTGGCGGGGAGGGGGTGTTTGAAGGGGCAGCACAGGCAGTGTGACGGGAGGGAGGGTGTTTGAAGGAGCAGCACAGGCAGTGTGGCGGGGAGGGGTGTTTGAAGGAGCAGCACAGGCAGTGTGGCGGGGAGGGGTGTTTGAAGGAGCAGCACAGGCAGTGTGGAGGGGGGGGTGTTTGAAGGAGCAGCACAGGCAGTGTGGCGGGGGGGGGTGTTTGAAGGAGCAGCACAGGCAGTGTGGCGGGAGGGGGTGTTTGAAGGAGCAGCACAGGCAGTGTGACGGGGAGGGGTGTTTGAAGGAGCAGCACAGGCAGTGTGGGAGGGGGGGGTGTTTGAAGGAGCAGCACAGGCAGTGTGACGGGGAGGGGTGTTTGATAGTTTGAAGGGGCAGCACAGGCAGTGTGGACGGGGAGGGGTGTTTGAAGGAGCAGCACAGGCAGTGTGGACGGGAGGGGGGTGTTTGAAGGGGCAGCACAGGCAGTGTGGCGGGGAGGGGTGTTTGAAGGGGCAGCACAGGCAGTGTGGACGGGGGGGGGTGTTTGAAGGAGCAGCACAGGCAGTGTGACGGGGAGGGGGTGTTTGAAGGAGCAGCACAGGCAGTGTGACGCTGACGTTTTTAAAATGTTGTTATTTGAATTCCTGCAAGCAGAGGGCAGGAGAGTTCGATGATGGTACAATTCCTTCGCCAGAGCCTTTTCATATAGAATTAGCAAACACTGGCGCACACAGATTTAATTGATGGCAGCACTGACACTCGTCACTGATTGGTCGATTGAGCAGACCCCCCCCTGCCCCCTGCTTATCTACATTTCTCACGGCATCACAGACTTCTCTGAGCAGCTGTAGGATTTGTGTTCATGTGAAAGAACACAGCAGGGATTGCAGAGACCAAGAGTAATAGAATGAATATTAGAAGTCATCCCCATAGCAATCTGTTTGCAGCAGCTACCCCCCTGGTTTCTCTGAGAGTGTCAGCGACCGCGCGCCCTGAAAGTTTAAACCATGACCAGTCCTAGATGTTTTGATGGAATGACTTGTAGTATTTGTAAGCGCTGGCTGATGCCTCTTATGAAGTTGAGAGTGCACTTTCTCTCGCAGCCTCTGGGTGACACCCTCTTCCCCTCGCTCTCCATGCTGGGGTGGGGAGCCCGGTGTTCTCGCAGTAAGCATGTCTGAATGGGTGTCTTGTTCTGGTTTGTTTTTCATGTGAGCCGTGGTGCTGCACCGAGCCAGCGACACATTCCTGAGGGCTTATTCTACAAGGAGAGCCGCGGGACCGACTGGGGCAGGGCAGCACGACGCACACACACACCCACACATGTGCGCACACACACACACACGCACGCACACACACACACACACACTGGACAGAGTGACCGAGTGGGACAGGGCAACACGCACACGCACACACACACACACACACACTGATTGAATGGTGATTGAATGGTGTGGATGTTAGTGGGTTAGTTAGCCAGCATATCTAATATTAGTATTACTAGTAGTGTAATAATTGTAATAATATAATCAACAATGTGTGTGTGTGGTTCAGTCTCTTTGTAAAAACGTCTCGGCTGTTTTTATTTTTTATTTCTTTGATTAAAATCCAACGGCCAGGTCCACGTTCGTAATCCCTGAGTTCATTCTTATCCGGCTTATCCATGGCGCTCCTTCAGCGGAGATGCTTCTGTGGGTATCCGAGCGGGCTGGGTTCTGCAGTTAACCCTTTTTTGGGCTCTGTCGATTTGGAAAGACCTCGCTGTCGGCTGGCACACGGCCCAGCGGCTGCGTGGCTCTCCTGCAGTCCTGCGTAGCACAGCCCAGTCTGTGTCTGTTTATTAAATAATGAATCAGCTGTCTTTTTATTCCCAAAGAGAAGTTACCAGTTAAAATAAGAGTTCCCCAGTCTCTTCTCCTCTCTCTCTTCTCTTCTCCTCTCTCTCTTCTCTTCTCCTCTCTCTCTTCTCCTCTCTCTCTTCTCTTCTCCTCTCTCTCTCTTCTCTATGGCGGGGGGGGGTAAAGGTTGCCTTAGATGCATCTTTTCTCCATGGCAACAAAACTAGGAAACAAATCCCATTCCGAGCAAAATGCCTGATCCCTGATCAAGCATGTTATCTGGCTGTGATCCACACCTGCGTAACCTCCAGATCTCCTATTGAGTCTCAAGGTCTGTGGGATCTGTCAGCGATCTCCGGGAACCTGAGCGGATTATCGCACCCTGTAATTAAATGCCGGTCCCTGCAGGCGCTATCATTAGCTGCTTCGAGGTTTTATAAAAACCCCCGGCGAGCGACAGACCGAATTCCTCCGGTTCATAAGCTGGGGGGACACAAGTTTACATGTTGTTTGAAACATGTAGACAGGGATAGTTTTTTTTTTGTAGAAAGTGACTGGCATGGCGACTCATTTCAGGAAACTTGTACCAAAGCATTGCTGAAGCAACATTACATTACAGCGGAGAATACATCAGCCAATGAAAGTGATGTAAAAAGTCATGTGACTAGCTTCTTGACACTGGCATTAAGCAGTGCTGCCTGCGAGCGTGGCTTTTAAACACAAATATCAGCCTCAGGCACTGAAACCTCAACCCAGCAACCCACTTCTGACAGGACAGGAACCTTCTCTCCTGGCCATGTGGATGAGTGTGGGGGCTCCCTCTGTATGAGGTACCCCGCCCCTTGAACCCAGCTCCAGGAGGACAGGGCAGACAGGCAGACAGGAGGAGAAAGCAGGCAGGCAGGAGGAGAAGGCAGACAGGCAGGCAGGAGGAGAGGGCAGACAGGCAGGCAGGAGGAGAGGGCAGACAGGCAGACAGGAGGAGAGGGCAGACAGGCAGACAGGAGGACAGGGCAGACAGGCAGGCAGGAGGTGAGGGCAGACAGGAGGAGAGGGCAGACAGGAGGAGAGGGCAGACAGGCAGACAGGAGGCGAGGGCAGACAGGAGGCGAGGGCAGACAGGAGGAGAGGGCAGACAGGCAGATAGTACTTTCCAGTGCTTCCCTATGCTTTCACTGTGCTTTATTACACTGTACCTGGCGATCTTTTCTGAGGCCCCTCTGCAGCAGTTTGGCCACGGACGGTCTCTATGACAGTCCCCTGCATACAGGAAGCAGCTGCCTGCACTCTGAATAATTCATGTGGAGCAGGTGAGTGCTGAGGATCCATTTCAGGAACGTGACACAACGCTGAACAGCACAGCATTTATTTAGTTACTTATTTATTTACTTATTTATTTTGAGTCTATAAAATATAATTATTTTCTTTTGTAGATTCTCTTAAAAAGAAATTCTGAGTGACGATCAGAAAGCTCTTCAGGTCAGTGTCAGGGGGTCCTATAAGAGACAGAAGCATTTGTTATTATTATTATTATTATTATTATTATTATTATTATTGGTGTCTGCCTGGCTGCCTGCCTGTGATTGGCTGCATTGCCTGCCTGCCTCTCTCTGATTGGCTCACCTCAGACAGCGAACTGCAGGGGGCGGATCCTGTACCGGTGGGTGTGGTCATCAAATGTGGGGCTCAACTTCTGGATCGTCCTGAGAGAGAGAGAGAGAGAGAGATGGGTGAGACCAGCGCAGGGAAGAGAGAGGAGGGGGAGAAGTGGGGCTGTGAGAGCAGGAGTGGGAGAGGGTGTGACTCTACCTGGCCTGGTGAGGGTGCAGGAGTGGGAGAGGGTGTGACTCTACCTGGCCTGGTGAGGGTGCAGGAGTGGGAGAGGGTGTGACTCTACCTGGCCTGGTGAGAGTGCAGGAGTGGGAGAGGGTGTGACTCTACCTGGCCTGGTGAGGGTGCAGGAGTGGGAGAGGGTGTGACTCTACCTGGCCTGGTGAGGGTGCAGGAGTGGGAGAGGGTGTGACTCTACCTGGCCTGGTGAGGGTGCAGGAGTGGGAGAGGGTGTGACTCTACCTGGCCTGGTGAGGGTGCAGGAGTGGGAGAGGGTGTGACTCTACCTGGCCTGGTGAGGGTGCAGGAGTGGGAGAGGGTGTGACTCTACCTGGCCTGGTGAGGGTGCAGGAGTGGGAGAGGGTGTGACTCTACCTGGCCTGGTGAGGTGCAGGAGTGGGAGAGGGTGTGACTCTACCTGGCCTGGTGCGGTGCAGGAGTGGGAGAGGGTGTGACTCTACCTGGCCTGGTGCGGGTGCAGGAGTGGGAGAGGGTGTGACTCTACCTGGCCTGGTGAGGGTGCAGGAGTGGGAGAGGGTGTGACTCTACCTGGCCTGGTGCGGGTGCAGGAGTGGGAGAGGGTGTGACTCTACCTGGCCTGGTGCGGGTGCAGGAGTGGGAGAGGGTGTGACTCTACCTGGCCTGGTGCGGGTGCAGGAGTGGGAGAGGGTGTGACTCTACCTGGCCTGGTGCGGGTGCAGGAGTGGGAGAGGGTGTGACTCTACCTGGCCTGGTGCGGGTGCAGGGTGCGCAGGCTCTCCCTGCACAGTCTCTGTCGCTGGTTATTGAAGGTGTAGCTGTTAGGATTCTGCCTCTGAATCCCTCCCCGAGTCCAGCCCTCCCTGTCAGCACCGACCGGGGTCTTATCACAGAACCTGCGGGTCGGAGCAGAACCGTTACAGAACCGCACAGCCCCATGCAGAGCCACACAGAGTCCAATACAAAACCACGCAAGTCCAATACAGGACCGCACGGGTCATTACAGAACCAGCGGGTCCACTACAGAACATGTAGTCAAAATGTTGAATGTTTGTCATTGAACTTCTTAAGTTTCTTTGAGTATTTCGTAACTCAGCACTATAGGATGTTTAGCATTCAGTAATACAGCACTTTGAAGCTGTGTGCTCTCCCCTCACCCCCACCACTCACTTTGTAGTGTAGTGAGTGAGGAAGCTGAGGGCTGCGGGTCACATGACTGAGTCACATGGCCAGGTGTGTTCTCACTGTACCCAGACAGCTCCTGAGAGAGAGAGAGAGAGGAGAGGAGGCAGGGATATAGGCTGAGTGTCTATCAGTGAAAATCTGAGATGCTACAACTTGTAAGGAAAGCCCCAGCCCCTCCCTTTGCCCTCCCTTACCTACCCCCCTGTTACTTTGTACCCTGCCCCCTTCTATCTACCCTTATAAAAGTGGCCCCCAGTAAAAGCACAGCCAAGTGTAATGAAACACAGTGAAAGCATGGGAAAGCATAGGGAGGTCTGGTAAAGCACAGAGAGGTCTGGTAAAGCATAGGGAAGCATTGTAAAGCACAGAGAGGTACGGTAAAGCATAGGGAAGCATTGTAAAGCACAGAGAGGTCTGGTAAAGCATAGGGAAGCATTGTAAAGCACAGAGAGGTCTGGTAAAGCACAGAGAGGTCTGGTAAAGCATAGGAAAGCATTGTAAAGCACAGAGAGGGATGGTAAAGCATAGGGAAGCATTGTAAAGCACAGAGAGGTCTGGTAAAGCATAGGGAAGCATTGTAAAGCACAGAGAGGTCTGGTAAAGCACAGAGAGGTCTGGTAAAGCATAGGGAAGCATTGTAAAGCACAGAGAGGTCTGGTAAAGCACAGAGAGGTCTGGTAAAGCATAGGGAAGCATTGTAAAGCACAGAGAGGTCTGGTAAAGCATAGGGAAGCATTGTAAAGCACAGAGAGGTATGGTAAAGCATAGGGAAGCATTGTAAAGCACAGAGAGGTATGGTAAAGCATAGGGAAGCATTGTAAAGCACAGAGAGGTATGGTAAAGCATAGGGAAGCATTGTAAAGCACAGAGAGGTATGGTAAAGCATAGGGAAGCATTGTAAAGCACAGAGAGGTCTGGTAAAGCATAGGGAAGCATTGTAAAGCACAGAGAGGTCTGGTAAAGCATAGGGAAGCATTGTAAAGCACAGAGAGGTCTGGTAAAGCATAGGGAAGCATTGTAAAGCACAGAGAGGTATGGTAAAGCATAGGGAAGCATTGTAAAGCACAGAGAGGGATGGTAAAGCATAGGGAAGCATTGTAAAGCACAGAGAGGGATGGTAAAGCATAGGGAAGCATTGTAAAGCACAGAGAGGGATGGTAAAGCATAGGGAAGCATTGTAAAGCACAGAGAGGGATGGTAAAGCATAGGGAAGCATTGTAAAGCACAGAGAGGGATGGTAAAGCACAGGGAAGCATTGTAAAGCACAGAGAGGGATGGTAAAGCATAGGGAAGCATTGTAAAGCACAGAGAGGGATGGTAAAGCACAGGGAAGCATTGTAAAGCACAGAGAGGGATGGTAAAGCATAGGGAAGCATTGTAAAGCACAGAGAGGGATGGTAAAGCATAGGGAAGCATTGTAAAGCACAGAGAGGGATGGTAAAGCATAGGGAAGCATTGTAAAGCACAGAGAGGGATGGTAAAGCATAGGGAAGCATTGTAGAGATGCTTACCTTGCTCCCCACAGTGACCCTGCCTAGCAGCGGGGGGTGCGAGAGCGCGAGGGGTCCGTGGCTCAGCTGGCTCACAGTGACAAAGCAGCCGGGCGGGTCTGAGTGCTGGTTCCGGTTCTGGAGGACAGAGATCAGACCATTGAAACCATTCCGTACTCTGGACACATTAACTGATAGAAGAGACAGGATGGACACATTCACTCTCAGCACCCAGCTGATTTCACATTCACTCTCAGCACCCAGCTGATTTCACATTCACTCTCAGCACCCAGCTGATTTCACATTCACTCTCAGCACCCAGCTGATTTCACATTCACTCTCAGCACCCAGCTGATTTCACATTCACTCTCAGCACCCAGCTGATTTCACATTCACTCTCAGCACCCAGCTGATTTCACATTCACTCTCAGCACCCAGCTGATTTCACATTCACTCTCAGCACCCAGCTGATTTCACATTCACTCTCAGCACCCAGCTGATTTCACATTCACTCTCAGCACCCAGCTGATTTCACATTCACTCTCAGCACCCAGCTGATTTCACATTCACTCTCAGCACCCAGCTGATTTCACATTCACTCTCAGCACCCAGCTGATTTCACATTCACTCTCAGCACCCAGCTGATTTCACATTCACTCTCAGCTGCTCACTTTGAGTTTTTGAAACAGCAATCGATTCCTCTTTAAGAAAGGGTCTGCCAGGGTTAAAGGTCGTGGGGGCGGTACTCACTGATGATGTCACTGGGGCCACGCCCTCCCTGGTGTAGCCGGTCATGCGTTCCTGACGATCAGCCAGCATGGCAGCCCCCCACCCTGCGAGACCAGAGAGAGAGCGAGGAGAGAGGAGCTGAACTGGGAGCACTAGGGGGTTGGGGAGGAACTGGGAGAGGCGCCGGCACCAGTGCTGCTCTGTTAGTTACCTGCTGGAGAGCCGATGGCAGGAAGTCAGTCTTCATGATGCTGCTTCCTGTGGGGCGGTCTGTGTAACCCTGGAAACAGAGCACGCACTCGCAGGTCAGTAACCATGGCAACACACAGGTAATACACTACAGCACATGATCAGTGTGTGTGTCTCTATGTGTGTGTGTGTGTCTGTGTGTGGGTGTGTTTGTATTTGTGTGTGTGTGTGTTTGTGTGTTTGTATTTGTGTGTGTGTGTTTGTGTGTTTGTATTTGTGTGTGTGTGTGTGTTTGTGTGTTTGTATTTGTGTGTGTGTGTGTGTGTGTGTGTGTGTGTTTGTATTTGTGTGTGTGTGTGTCTGTGTGTGTGTGTGTCTGTGTGTGTGTGTGTGTGTGTGTATTTGTGTGTGTGTGTCTGTGTGGGTGTGTTTGTATTTGTGTGTGTGTGTCTATGTGGGTGTGTTTGTATTTGTGTGTGTGTGTGTGTGTGTGTGTGTGTGTGTGTGTGTGTGTGTGTGTGTGTGTGTGTGTGTGTGTGTGTGTGTGTGTGTGTATTTGTGTGTGTGTGTGTGTCTGTGTGTGTGTGTGTGTGTGTGTGTGTGTGTGTGTGTGTGTGTGTGTGTGTGTGGGTGTGTTTGTATTTGTGTGTGTGTGGGTGTGTTTGTATTTGTGTGTGTGTGTGTTTGTCTGTGTGTGTGTGTGTGTGTGTCTGTGGGGGTGTGTTTGTATTTGTGTGTGTGTGTGTCTGTGTGGGTGTGTGTGTGTCTATGTGTGTGACAGTCCTGGTCAGTGTGTGTCTCACCGACAGCGCCTCCTGGTAGTTGGAGAGGGGGTGGTAGGTGATTGGCTCCAGGTTCGATCCCTCAGTAAACCCTGTGTCCTCCTTCCAGCTGACTGTCTTGTGCTGGCGAGAGACTGTGAACACAGAGTTACAGAGGAGCCAGGCACTCCCAGAGACTGTGAACACAGAGTTACAGAGGAGCCAGGCACTCCCAGAGACTGTGAACACAGAGTTACAGAGGAGCCAGGCACACTCAGACTGTGAACACAGAGATACAGAGGAGCCAGGAACACCCAGAGACTGTGAACACAGAGTTACAGAGGAGCCAGGCACTCCCAGAGACTGTGAACACAGAGTTACAGAGGAGCCATGCACACCCAGAGACTGTGAACACAGAGTTACAGAGGAGCCAGGCACACTCAGACTGTGAACACAGAGATACAGAGGAGCCAGGAACACCCAGAGACTGTGAACACAGAGTTACAGAGGAGCCAGGCACACCCAGAGACTGTGAACACAGAGTTACAGAGAAGCCAGGCACTCCCAGAGACTGTGAACACAGAGTTACAGAGGAGCCAGGAACACCCAGAGACTCTGAACACAGAGTTACAGGGGAGCCAGGAACACCCAGAGACTATGAACACAGAGTTACAGAGGAGCCAGGAACACCCAGAGACTGTGAACACAGAGTTACAGAGGAGCCAGGCACTCCCAGAGACTCTGAACACAGAGTTACAGAGGAGCCAGGAACACCCAGAGACTGTGAACACAGAGTTACAGAGGAGCCAGGAACACCCAGAGACTCTGAACACAGAGTTACAGGGGAGCCAGGAACACCCAGAGACTATGAACACAGAGTTACAGAGGAGCCAGGAACACCCAGAGACTGTGAACACAGAGTTACAGAGGAGCCAGGCACTCCCAGAGACTCTGAACACAGAGTTACAGAGGAGCCAGGAACACCCAGAGACTGTGAACACAGAGTTACAGAGGAGCCAGGCACTCCCAGCCTGTGAGTAACACTAATGAGCTCTGTATCCTCCCCCTGTCTCTGTACCTGCTGGTTGGGGGACCGGGGGGGGAAATCTCCCCTGTACTCTGTCTGCAGGAACACAGGACACTGGAACAAAACAGAGAGAGAGAAACACTGAAACAAAACACTGTTCCCTCCCCTCCCCTCCCCTCCTCCCCTCCTCCTCCTCCTCACCTGTCCCGGGATGGTCAGTCCTGGCTCTCTCGTGAACCCGCTCCCTCGGGACTCTGTGTTCTGGGGTAACGGTTCTGTCCCTGCCCGGGTTACACACGCAGGAAGTGTTTGTGAGTCACGGAGCAGTAGTTGCCCAATAAGGAGAGTCTGGGGAGACCAGGGGAGGAAGGGTAGGGGTTGGGGTTGGGGTTGGGGTTGACAAATTGGAGTCACACTGACACATTAATATATATATATATATGAATATATCCTAATCCAGAGTCACACCGGGTCTCATAAACCACTTTCACACTGACACTCGTAACCAGAGCAGGATATCCCAGTCCACTTTCACACTGACACTCCTAATCCATATTCGCACTTGTAGAATCCAGAGTCGCGTTTCATTTCATGAACAGGATGGGGATTCCACACCCCCTCTCTCTGAGCCGAGCCCCGCCCCCTCTCTCTGAGCCGAGCCCCGCCCCCTCTCTCTGAGCCGAGCCCCCCACTGCACTGCGAGTGCAGGGTTGTCGAGCCGGTCCAGGCTGGCTCGGTAGTACAGCCGACGGAAGTTGGACTTGTACCCGTCCCTGTGTGGAGTCCGGAGCGAGGCTTGAACCCTGTGGAGCCTGCAGACAAGAGGGGAGGAGCGAGGGTGAGAGAGGGGCACCCCCTGACTGAAACACTGAGACTGAAACTCTCCTCTCCTCCTCTCTCCTCTCTCCTGTCTCCTCTCTCCTCTCTCACCAAAGCCGCTGCTGTACTCAGTGCAGTAGAAGTGGAGTGGCTCCACATCAGCCCCCAGACTGGTCTGCACGTAGGGGGCGCTCTTTCCAGCTGGGATCCCAACCATCATCACACTGTCCTGGGGAGAGGGGGGTGGTAGAGAGAGGGGGAAGAGGGGAGAGAGGGGGAGAGAGAGGGTGTCACTGTAATCAGTAAGCTGACAGTAATATATATATATATATATAGCATCTCTATTTTTGTAATTAATTTATAGAGGGGCCCCACATTTTAAGGAAGTAATGTAATGTTCCTTTATCTGTCTGGTAGAGCCTCTCCAGGTCTGAACCCTCCTATTCTGTTCAGAGTTTAGGCACGTCTGTTATATTCGGGTCATATTGACCCCTCCTATTCTGTTCAGAGTTTAGGCATGTCTGTTATGTTCGGGTCATATTGACCCCGCTTATTCTGTTCAGAGTTTAGGCACGTCTGTTATGTTCGGGTCATATTGACCCGGTGCAATTTCAAACACATTGAAACAGCCTTGAACTGATAACATTGTGTTTTTCTTTTGCTCTTTCATGTTCAGTATTAGAAATGAATGGAACCTCTCATAGTGTCTGGAAATATAGTCCCACCAGTGTGTGTATTCCACAGACTAGCAGCTGCTCCTCTTTATCAAGAGATGCTGTTACTGGCAGAGAAAACGAGCCTCCAGTAACCTCTGCCTTGTAGAGATTTGTATAGACCTTGTTTATAAACATCTCTCCAGACAGGTGCAGCCGTTTCCAGACATCATCACAATAATACAAGACGAAGTGAAAGCATTGTATTGTCCTCATGCATACAAAGCTACACAGATAAATACCTTGGGTCATATTGACCCGAGTCGTTCTGTTTCTAGACAAGATCAGCACTAAAGAAAATAAATGGCTCAAAGCACTTATTTTCTGTTTATAAGTTCATGACCCCAATCTAGGAGAAGTGTGATAGAGGAGGGGGAAAAAAGTAACATTTAATGTCAATGGAAACCAATGTGGGGTCAAACAGACTCCCCTGAGCTTGTTCCCTGCACACTGGCGCTAGGAAAAGTCATTCAATATTATTGTTGATAATACCGTTTTTCAATTCACTATCCATGCATTATATTTGAGCAGTTTTGAACTCAGTGTGGTAACTTTCTGCAAGAGTCCTGGTGTAGTGTCATAGGAAGAGTAGGGTCTCATTTGAAGTCACAAGACATGCGCAGTCGTGCAAATTCATCTGCACAGTCGTGCGAATTCATCTGCGCTGTCGTGCGAATTCATCTGTGCAGTCGTGAGAATTCATCTGCGCTGTCGTGCGAATTCATCTGTGCAGTCGTGAGAATTCCTCTGCACAGTCGTGCGAATTCATCTGTGCATGCCTAGAATATTTTTTCCTCCATCTTTACCAAAAACTGTCACCTTTCATTTTAATCAGTACATGAAAATGGAATAACTGATTTTAGAAAACATTTGCATTTATTAACTGAGAGTAAATTCCGGAATAATTGCTGCAAAAATCAACAAAGAAGTTTAAGAAGACAAGTTCTGTTTGGAAGCCAGCAAAGTACAGTAAAGTACAGTATTGAGAACTCTGTTACAGAACCCAGCAGATCAGTGTGCAGATCAGTCTTCAGTGTTTCTTCACCCAGCAGATCAGTCTTCAGTGTTTCTTGTAACACCTTCATTCTGCTCATCATGTTTCATAAATAGACCATTGGTAATACTTCTTAGAATAGTCATTTTCACTATATGATCTGCTCATAAGCGTACACTAATGAGAGTTTCACTGTCTGCTGGTCTGTCGGTTGTCCCGGTAACGATAGTAAAGTTCATAATTCAATTATAATATAAACACACTAAAAATAGTTATTAAAAATTACCCCCGTGTACGAAAATAAAAAATCCTAAAAAAGGTGGTTTAAAAAACCCCAGCGTTTGAGCGGAAGCGATAGTGAATAGATATCGCTTTTAATAAAGAAGATAAAGGCACCGTCCACACAAACCATCTGCAAATTTGTTAATGAAGATCGTTGAAATAACATTAACGCGAAATTATTAGACTAATTGAATACAAGACTTGGGGCTGTATGTAAAGCAGCCCGGTTTTGTCACTTTGTTTCACAGCAGAGTCCCTGAAGATGATCGGAGCTTCCGACCAGACATTGGAAGAGGTTTTAAATGCTGTTTTTACGATTTGTCCTACATTTGAGTCATTTGAAATTAATTTTATATATATATATATATATATATATATATATATATATATATATATATATATATATATATATATATATATATATATATCTCAAAAACAAAACCCGCAAGACAATTAAAATATCAATATCATGGTATCAGGGTTATACAATCTGTCGCCACATTGTTACTTCAGTCGTAATCTTCAATGAGACACAATTGTGCAGGCGGCACTATTTGGCAGGGAATCCGTATTTCGCACTAATAGTGCCAAATATACTGCCAGGTGACACTTTTGGCTTTGTTGTCTCACGGAGACCCCCTGTATCAGCCCCGCGTCCCGGGCACCCCGGCGTCGCTTACCTGGCTCAGGTGAAATGCTGCTGCGCTGTGCTTTACCCACAGTACTGGAATCCGAATCCGCATCCCAATTTCTATCACGTAAATGAGTCGACAACAACGCACTGTCCCTTAGCAACAGTCGCCCCGGTAACAGCAGGCCACAGCATAACAAACACACATTCATTAATCGATTATGATTTTTACAGAAGGCGGGTGTTACATTAAAGCGGCGCTTCTCATGGCGGATCGATAGCTGTTGACGAAAGCCAGAATCGTATTCCTGATCTCCACTTCATTTCAAACTGCGTGTCCGCTCGTCTTTGATTCCTGTGCTGCGCTCAAAGTATCTTTTTATAAAAGTTTACCCGATAATTTTACAATGCTTTCTTATGCCTCCCCCATGCTTACACCTGATTTTACCCTGCTTCGCTATGCTTTACCAGACCTATCTGTGCTTTACAATGCTTCCCTATGCTTTACCAGACCTCTCTGTGCTTTACAATGCTTCCCTATGCTTTACCAGACCTCTCTGTGCTTTACAATGCTTCCCTATGCTTTACAATGCTTCCCTATGCTTTACCAGACCTCTCTGTGCTTTACAATGCTTCCCTGTGCTTTACCAGACCTCTCTGTGCTTTACAATGCTTCCCTATGCTTTGCCAGACCTCTCTGTGCTTTACAATGCTTCCCTATGCTTTACCAGACCTCTCTGTGCTTTACAATGCTTCCCTATGCTTTACCAGACCTCTCTGTGCTTTACAATGCTTCCCTATGCTTTACCAGACCTCTCTGTGCTTTACAATGTTTCCCTATGCTTTACCATACCTCTCTGTGCTTTACAATGCTTCCCTATGCTTTACCAGACCTCTCTGTGCTTTACAATGCTTCCCTATGCTTTACCAGACCTCTGTGCTTTACAATTCATCCCTATGCTTTACCCTGCCTCTCTGTGCTTTACAATGCTTCCCTATGCTTTATCAGACCTCTCTGTGCTTTACAATGCATCCCTATGCTTTACCACACCTCTCTGTGCTTTACAATGCTTTTAGAAGGGTGAGATGCACTTGTAAGTGACTCTGCAGCTGATGCATAGTTCACACACCCTAGTCTCTGTAAGTCGCCTTGGATAAAGGCGTCTGCTAAATAAACAAATAATAATAATAATAATAGAAGGGCTGGCTCAAGTTAACTTTGTCAGCTCCTTTTATGATTTTAAAGACTTCAAAGTCCTCCACTTAATTCCTCTGTGTTCCAGTTAATTCACTCTCCGTAGCCCTGCTGGGGTGAGTCTGGTCTCTCTTCTCTGGACTCTCTCCTGGGCCACAAGGTCCCTTTGGTGCTGCGGTGAGCAGAAGTGGGCATGGTACTTTACATGAGGCCTCGCCAGTACGTTTCATACCAGCTAGTCATGAACGCAGCGTGACAAAACTAATGCAGTTTAAACGTGAGCTGCTATGTGCCGATTTAATCTGTTGAAATAGTTTTCTAAAACAGTGCAATATTATATTATTTATATATATATATATATATATATATATATATATATATATATATATATATATATATATATATATATATATATATATATTACATGCAGAGCACTTGCAACCCCAGCCCTAAAGTGTCGATAATGGAGAGCCTGTCCACATCGCCACCTGGTGGACGTTCAGTGCAATGACACAGCTCTTCTCGTCTCTTCACACGTTCAGCACTTCTCACAGTGGGGCGGGGCGGGGCCAGGCCAGGGGGGTCTCTGCACGCTCATCGAGCACCACAGTACGCCTGCTTTATATCCCAAATTAGTTTAAGGCTTTTAGTTTGAAATTAATGAGCAGAGAAATACTGACTGGTGTAATAATAACACAGACAATAATATCAATGATGATGCTAATAATAATAATAATAATAATAATAATAATAATAATAATAATAATAAGCACACAGCAGACAGGGGCTCCAGTGTGACTGGCTGGCATTACCCAGGCAGATGAAAGGGTCTTTATTTGATTACCTAATAAACACATGCTCCAGCAGGAAGGCAACGGAAGCACTCACAAAGCACAGCTTGAACCCCAGCACGACAAACAGGGGAGAGGTGTGTCTCTGTGTGTGTGTGTGTGTGTGTATCAGTGTAAGTGTCTCTCACAGTGTGTGTGTGTCAGTGTCTCAGTGTGTGTGTGTGTGTGTGTCAGTGTCTCAGTGTGTGTGTGTGTGTATCAGTGTCAGTGTCTCTCAGTGTGTGTGTGTCAGTGTGTGGCAGTGTCTCAGTGTGTGTGTGTGTGTGTGTGTGTGTCAGTGTCTCAGTGTGTGTGTGTGTGTATCAGTGTCAGTGTCTCTCAGTGTGTGTGTGTCAGTGTAAGTGTCTCTCAGTGTGTGTGTGTCAGTGTCTCAGTGTGTGTGTGTGTGTGTGTCAGTGTCTCAGTGTGTGTGTGTGTGTATCAGTGTCAGTGTCTCTCAGTGTGTGTGTGTCAGTGTCTCAGTGTGTGTGTGTGTGTGTGTCAGTGTCTCAGTGTGTGTGTGTGTGTATCAGTGTCAGTGTCTCTCAGTGTGTGTGTGTCAGTGTCTCAGTGTGTGTGTGTGTGTGTGTCAGTGTCTCAGTGTGTGTGTGTGTGTATCAGTGTCAGTGTCTCTCAGTGTGTGTGTGTCAGTGTGTGGCAGTGTCTCAGTGTGTGTGTGTGTATCAGTGTCTGTCTCTCAGTGTGTGTGTATCAGTGTCTCAGTGTGTGTGTGTGTGTCAGTGTGTGTGTGTGTCAGTGTCTCAGTGTGTGTGTGTGTCAGTGTGTGTGTGTGTGTGTGTCAGTGTCTCAGTGTGTGTGTGTGTGTGTGTGTGTGTGTGTGTGTGTGACAGCACTGCTCAGTCCTTGCTCTCAAACAGGTACTCCAGGTCAGGCTGTCTCAGTCTCTGCTCCATGTTGCGGTTCTTGGTGTATTCCTTCAGCAGCTCCATCACATCACTGCAGTATTCCTCTGGAGTGGGCTTCGTCTCTGAGAGAGTGAGAGAGTGAATGAGAACAGTACCAGCAGCCCCCTCTCTCGTACCAACACACCCCCTCTCGTACCAGCATCCCCCTGTACCAGCACCCCTCTCTCGTACCAGCACCCCCTCGTACCAGCATCCCCCCTCTCTCTCTGCCAGCATCCCCCTCTCTCTCGTGCCAGCATCCCCTGTACCAGCACCCCTCTCTCACCAGCACCCCCCTGGTACCAGCATCCCCCTCGTGCCAACATCCCCCTCTCTCTCGTACCAGCATCCCCTCTCTCTGTGCCAGCACCCCCCTCTGTACCAGTTGCCCAGTAGTAGATGTCCCAGTCGTTGCTGGGCTCGTTGATGAGCCGGTCGTAGGTGTGCAGCTGTGCCTCGCTCAGGGTGTGCAGGTACTGCTTCGCAAAGAGGCTGCAAATAGGACGGGAGAGAACCAGTCAGCACAGCAACCAGCCACACAGCAACCAGCCAGCACAGCAACCAGCCAGCACAGCAACCAGCCACACAGCAACACAGGAGAACCAGCCAGCACAGCAACACAGGAGAACCAGCCAGCACAGCAACACAGGAGAACCAGCCAGCACAGCAACACAGGAGAACCAGTCAGCACAGCAACACAGGAGAACCAGCCAGCACAGCAACACAGGAGAACCAGCCAGCACAGCAACACAGGAGAACCAGCCAGCACAGCAACCAGCCACACAGGAGAACCAGCCAGCACAGCAGCCAGCAAGCACAACAACCAGCCACACAGGAGAACCAGCCAGCACAGCAACCAGCAAGCACAACAACCAGCCACACAGGAGAACCAGCCAGCACAGCAACCAGCTAGCACAGCAACACAGGAGAACCAGCCAGCACAGCAACACAGGAGAACCAGCCAGCACAGCAACCAGCCACACAGGAGAACCAGCCAGCACAGCAGCCAGCAAGCACAACAACCAGCCACACAGGAGAACCAGCCAGCACAGCAACCAGCAAGCACAACAACCAGCCACACAGGAGAACCAGCCAGCACAGCAACCAGCTAGCACAGCAACACAGGAGAACCAGCCAGCACAGCATCACAGGAGAACCAGCCAGCACAGCAACCAGCCACACAGGAGAACCAGCCAGCACAGCAGCCAGCAAGCACAACAACCAGCCACACAGGAGAACCAGCCAGCACAGCAACCAGCAAGCACAACAACCAGCCACACAGGAGAACCAGCCAGCACAGCAACCAGCTAGCACAGCAACACAGGAGAACCAGCCAGCACAGCAACACAGGAGAACCAGCCAGCACAGCAACACAGGAGAACCAGCCAGCACAGCAACCAGCCACACAGGAGAACCAGTCAGCACAGCAACCAGCCACATAGGAGAACCAGCCAGCACAGCAACACAGGAGAACCAGCCAGCACAGCAACCAGCCACACAGGAGAACCAGTCAGCACAGCAACCAGCCACATAGGAGAACCAGCCAGCACAGCAACACAGGAGAACCAGCCAGCACAGCAACCAGCCAGCACAGCAACACAGGAGAACCAGCCAGCACAACAACCAGCCAGCACAGCAGCCAGCCAGCACAGGAGAACCAGCCACACAGGAGAACCAGCCAGCACAGCAACCAGCCAGCACAGCAGCCAGCCAGCACAGGAGAACCAGCCACACAGGAGAATCAGCCACACAGGAGAACCAGCATGCCTCTCCCCTCTCTCCCCTCAGTATGATGCAGTTCTCCAGCATGCCTCTCCCCTCTCTCACCTCAGTATGATGCAGTTCTCCGGCATGCCTCTCCCCTCTCTCACCTCAGTATGATGCAGTTCTCCGGCATGCCTCTCCCCTCTCTCACCTCAGTATGATGCAGTTCTCCGGCATGCCTCTCCCCTCTCTCACCTCAGTATGATGCAGTTCTCCAGCATGCCTCTCCCCTCTCTCACCTCAGTATGATGCAGTTCTCCGGCATGCCTCTCCCCTCTCTCACCTCAGTATGATGCAGTTCTCCGGCATGCCTCTCCCCTCTCTCACCTCAGTATGATGCAGTTCTCCGGCATGCCTCTCCCCTCTCTCACCTCAGTATGATGCAGTTCTCCGGCATGCCTCTCCCCTCTCACCTCAGTATGATGCAGTTCTCCGGCATGCCTCTCCTCTCTCACCTCAGTATGATGCAGTTCTCCGGCATGCCTCTCCCCTCTCACCTCAGTATGATGCAGTTCTCCGGCATGCCTCTCCCTCTCTCACCTCAGTATGATGCAGTTCTCCGGCATGCCTCTCCCTCTCTCACCTCAGTATGATGCAGTTCTCCGGCATGCCTCTCCCTCTCTCACCTCAGTATGATGCAGTTCTCCGGCATGCCTCTCCCTCTCTCACCTCAGTATGATGCAGTTCTCCGGCATGCCTCTCCCTCTCTCACCTCAGTATGATGCAGTTCTCCGGCATGCCTCTCCCTCTCTCCTCAGTATGATGCAGTTCTCCGGCATGCCTCTCCCTCTCTCACCTCAGTATGATGCAGTTCTCCGGCATGCCTCTCCCCTCTCTCACCTCAGTATGATGCAGTTCTCCGGCATGCCTCTCCCTCTCTCACCTCAGTATGATGCAGTTCTCCGGCATGCCTCTCCCTCTCTCACCTCAGTATGATGCAGTTCTCCGGCATGCCTCTCCCTCTCTCACCTCAGTATGATGCAGTTCTCCGGCATGCCTCTCCCTCTCTCACCTCAGTATGATGCAGTTCTCGGCATGCCTCTCCCTCTCTCACCTCAGTATGATGCAGTTCTCCGGCATGCCTCTCCCTCTCTCACCTCAGTATGATGCAGTTCTCCGGCATGCCTCTCCCTCTCTCACCTCAGTATGATGCAGTTCTCCGGCATGCCTCTCCCTCTCTCACCTCAGTATGATGCAGTTCTCCGCATGCCTCTCCCTCTCTCACCTCAGTATGATGCAGTTCTCCGGCATGCCTCTCCCTCTCTCACCTCAGTATGATGCAGTTCTCCAGCATGCCTCTCCCTCTCTCACCTCAGTATGATGCAGTTCTCCAGCATGCCTCTCCCCTCTCTCACCTCAGTATGATGCAGTTCTCCAGCATGCCTCTCCCCTCTCTCACCTCAGTATGATGCAGTTCTCCAGCATGCCTCTCCCCTCTCTCACCTCAGTATGATGCAGTTCTCCAGCATGCCTCTCCCCTCTCTCACCTCAGTATGATGCAGTTCTCCAGCATGCCTCTCCCCTCTCTCACCTCAGTATGATGCAGTTCTCCAGCATGCCTCTCCCCTCTCTCACCTCAGTATGATGCAGTTCTCCAGCATGCCTCTCCCCTCTCTCACCTCAGTATGATGCAGTTCTCCAGCATGCCTCTCCCCTCTCTCACCTCAGTATGATGCAGTTCTCCAGCATGCCTCTCTTCCGACTCTCATACAGCAGCCTGGCTCGCTTTGTCTCGATTGCTTCGTTGAGCCGCGCCTCCCAGGGCGGGATCTGAATCTCAATCAGGTCCTTCTGGGAATCATTGGGGGATTCGCCACGGTAAGCACGCGCTGAGGACACGCCCAGCAATGGTCGCCATGACGCCCGAAAGAGCTGAGAGGCTACCTGGAGACAAAAACAACTGAGGGGTCAGAGCTGAGGGACGGAGGGAGGCAGTGTGGTCTAGGGGTTAGAGCTGTGACAGAGGGAGGCAGTGTGGTCTAGGGGTTAGAGCTGTGACAGAGGGAGGCAGTGTGGTCTAGGGGTTAGAGCTGTGACAGAGGGAGGCAGTGTGGTCTAGGGGTTAGAGCTGTAACAGAGGGAGGCAGTGTGGTCTAGGGGTTAGAGCTGTGACAGAGGGAGGCAGTGTGGTCTAGGGGTTAGAGCTGTGACAGAGAGAGGCAGTGTGGTCTAGGGGTTAGAGCTGTGACAGAGGGAGGCAGTGTGGTCTAGGTGTTAGAGCTGTAACAGAGGGAGGCAGTGTGGTCTAGGGGTTAGAGCTGAGGGACTGGGAGGGAGGAAGCTATAAATAACTGCATGAATTAATAAACATCACATCACACTGACCAACATACTCATTCAAATGGTTATAAATAATAATAATAAAAATAGCTACATTATTAATAACATCACAACACGTTATATTACAAAACACATCTCATCAAGTTCTAACAGCGATACTTTATCAACCACAGTCACAAACAGAGTTATCCATCACAATCACAATGTTCGTTTTCAATACAGCTGCATTAATAATATGTAACTAAACTAGAGGCTCAACCGAAGCGTGTTTTCAGAACTCGCTGCTCACGCCTGCAGCCGGGCTTGTGTTATTCCTTTCATAATGACATTGCTTTTGTCTTAAACTCGGCGGTTGCGGGCTGGTCATTCTCATAGATGTGTTTACGCGTCGCTATCGTCGTGCTTTTATTTCAATGGAGTTTTCTAATTATTAAATTACCTTTCCCAGTGTCACCCCCGATAACATGATCGCCTTGCCTGTCGCTTCTTCACAGCGTGTTCTCTGCAAATCCGTCCCCTGCTCAAAGGTTCCCCGGAGGATTATCTGCGCAGGACTGTGAGGGCAGGTGATTGTTTACACGACGAGACCAAACAAGACAAGTAAACTACACCAGAGCAAGCAAACACACGCGTTTCTGTAGGGCTAAGCGATCCTAGACATGTCATTTAAACACACGCGTTTCTGTAGGGCTAAGCGATCCTAGACATGTCATTTAAACACACGCGTTTCTGTAGGGCTAAGCGATCCTAGACATGTCATTTAAACACACGCGTTTCTGTAGGGCTAAGCGATCCTAGACATGTCATTTAAACACACGCGTTTCTGTAGGGCTAAGCGATCCTAGACATGTCATTTAAAGGCGTGGGCTGCAGGGTACTTCTGTTCACTGCAGTTTGATGCTGTTTTGCAAATCAAACAGCACATCTCACTGTATAAACCACACGGCGTCCTTATCGAACAGCAGACCGTGTTCTTTGAGATGGAATTGACATTATATTTTGCCAAAGAGGAGGAGGTGGTGTCACATTTAAATACGGCCCCCGCCTACCGTCACCAGCACCGGCCCGAGTTCCCCTGGGGTGTTTCTTCTCGTCGGAGCAATTTAGCGGTAACCCGACGCACCGCGCACAGAGAGAGGAAGTTCCGGTGTCGGCGCAGATCTCAGAGCCTCGCGGGGGGAATCGATTAGAGGGAAGCGGATCGGATCGGATCGGATCGGTATAGCGCGGGTCCAATTGGGACTGGGAATCGGAACCGGAGTCGTGTCGCGAAAGAGAGAGAGAGAGAGAGAGAGAGAGGCTGCGGGATCGCCTCACGCAGAGACGGTGGGAGTGGACGCTTTGTGTACACTCGCATCCATCCATCCATCCATCCATCCATCCATCCATCCATCCAGCCAGCACACCGGACTGCAGGAGGCCAGCCACAGAGACACCCAGGGCGGCGGGATCAGTGGAATCGAGTCCCAGGAATGGCTGCGGCGCCGGGAGAGGGGCCCGATCTCATCGATATCTACGCCGAGGAAGAGTTCAACCAAGGCGGCGCGGAGGTGAGCAAACTAAACGCCGGGCGGGATGGGTCTCTGGGAGCGGCGGATAGAGTGAGTAAGCCGGGGAGAGGGGGCGTGTTCGTATAACGATGTAGTAGTAATAATAAATATTATAATAATAATAATAATATATGCAGCTGTTGCACAGCAGTTTACTACAGCTTGACTAGCCCAGCGTGCAGGGAACAAGCTCACGTGTCTCTCTTTAACCCTCCTAGAATGTTTCCATTGACGTTACATGTAACCCAGCCCTCCTCTATCACACTTCTGCTAGATTGGGGTCATGAACTTATAAACAGAAAATAAGAGCTTTGAGCCGTTTATTTTCTTTAGTGCTGATCTTGTCTAGAAACAGAACGACTCGGGTCAATATGACCCAAGGTATTTATCTGTGTAGCTTTGTATGCATGAGGACAATACAATGCTTTCACTTCGTCTTGTATTATTGTGATGATGTCTGGAAACGGCTGCACCTGTCTGGAGAGATGTTTATAAACAAGGTCTATACAAATCTCTACAAGGCAGAGGTTACTGGAGGCTCGTTTTCTCTGCCAGTAACAGCATCTCTCTCAGGTGTGTCTCGTTAGACAGGTAGTAAAGCCAGGAATGGATCAAACTGCTGTGCAACGGGAGTCTTATTTGCACCCCTGTTTCTGCTCCTACAGTAAGCACTGAGACTGACTGTACTGAGAGAGAGCAGCAGATCGGTACGGCTGCTGAAAGGTACATCTTGCCCTTGGAAGGTTCGGAACACATTAATGAAGGAACGTTCCAACCTTCCATGGGACTCATTTGCATAATGTACTGGTGACGTCACCATAGCTACTTGTTTATATTTGATTGAAAATCCTATTATTTTACAGGTAATCCATATAAATGGAATAAAACATTCACATGTAGTTTAGAAATGCATTCTATAGAACAGTAATCATGTTTTCATAATTTAAATAACAATAAAAATGCACATTGTGTATTTCCACATAATTGAGCCTGCTTGTGATCTATACAAGAAGCTTGCTTTGCAGCAGCACCAACTGCAGCGGACAAAGCTTCATTCAACAGTCACTGCTAAAAATATGAAAAAACTCCGTCTTTACCCGACACGGCTGTGTTGAGGGTGTGGAGCGGGACTCTGTCTTTACCCGACACGGCTGTGTTGAGGGTGTGGAGCGGGACTCTGTCTTTACCCGACACGGCTGTGTTGAGGGTGTGGAGCGGGACTCTGTCTTTACCCGGCACGGCTGTGTTGAGGGTGTGGAGCGGGACTCTGTCTTTACCCGACACGGCTGTGTTGAGGGTGTGGAGCGGGACTCTGTCTTTACCCGACACGGCTGTGTTGAGGGTGTGGAGCGGGACTCTGTCTTTACCCGACACGGCTGTGTTGAGGGTGTGGAGCGGGACTCTGTCTTTACCCGACACGGCTGTGTTGAGGGTGTGGAGCGGGACTCTGTCTTTACCCGACACGGCTGTGTTGAGGGTGTGGAGCGGGACTCTGTCTTTACCCGACACGGCTGTGTTGAGGTGTGGAGCGGGACTCTGTCTTTACCCGACACGGCTGTGTTGAGGGTGTGGAGCGGGACTCTGTCTTTACCCGACACGGCTGTGTTGAGGGTGTGGAGCGGGACTCTGTCTTTACCCGACACGGCTGTGTTGAGGGTGTGGAGCGGGACTCTGTCTTTACCCGACACGGCTGTGTTGAGGGTGTGGAGCGGGACTCTGTCTTTACCCGACACGGCTGTGTTGAGGGTGTGGAGCGGGACTCTGTCTTTACCCGACACGGCTGTGTTGAGGGTGTGGAGGGTGTTGGTTGTTGGGGGTGTCGGTGTTGGGGGTGTTGGTGTTGAGGGCGTTGAGGGTGTCGGTGTCGAGGGTGTCGGTGTTGAGGGTGTCGGTGTTGAGGGTGTCGGTGTTGAGGGTGTCGGTGTTGAGGGTGTCGGTGTTGGGGGTGTCGGTGTTGAGGGTGTCGGTGTTGAGGGTGTCGGTGTTGAGGGTGTCGGTGTTGAGGGTGTCGGTGTTGAGGGTGTCGGTGTTGAGGGTGTCGGTGTTGAGGGTGTCGGTGTTGAGGGTGTCGAGGGTGTCGGTGTTGAGGGTGTCGGTGTTGAGGGTGTCGGTGTTGAGGGTGTCGGTGTCGAGGGTGTCGGTGTCGGGGGTGTCGGTGTCGAGGGTGTCGGTGTTGAGGGTGTCGGTGTTGGGGGTGTCGGTGTTGAGGGTGTCGGTGTTGAGGGTGTCGGTGTTGAGGGTGTCGGTGTTGAGGGTGTCGGGGTGTCGGTGTGAGGGTGTCGGTGTTGAGGGTGTCGGTGTTGAGGGTGTCGGTGTTGAGGGTGTCGGTGTTGAGGGTGTCGGTGTTGAGGGTGTCGGTGTTGAGGGTGTCGGTGTTGAGGGTGTCGGTGTTGAGGGTGTCGAGGGTGTTGGGGTGTCGGGGGTGTCGGTGTTGAGGGTGTCGGTGTTGAGGGTGTCGGTGTTGGGGGTGTCGGGGGTGTCGGTGTTGAGGGTGTCGGTGTTGAGGGTGTCGGGGTGTCGGTGTTGAGGGTGTCGGTGTTGAGGGTGTCGGTGTTGGGGGTGTCGGGGGTGTCGGTGTTGAGGGTGTCGGTGTTGGGGGTGTCGGTGTTGAGGGTGTCGGGGTGTCGGTGTTGAGGGTGTCGGTGTTGAGGGTGTCGGGTGTCGAGGGTGTTGAGGGTGTCGGTGTTGGGGGTGTTGGTGTTGAGGGTGTCGAGGGTGTCGGTGTCGAGGGTGTCGGTGTTGAGGGTGTCGGTGTTGAGGGTGTCGGTGTCGAGGGTGTCGGTGTCGAGGGTGTCGGTGTTGAGGGTGTCGGTGTTGAGGGTGTCGGTGTTGAGGGTGTCGGTGTTGGGGTGTCGGTGTTGGGGTGTCGGTGTTGAGGGTGTCGGTGTTGAGGGTGTCGGGTGTTGGGGTGTCGGTGTTGAGGGTGTCGGTGTTGGGGTGTTGGTGTTGAGGGTGTCGAGGGTGTCGGTGTTGGGGTGTCGGTGTTGAGGGTGTCGGTGTCGGGGGTGTCGGTGTTGGGGGTGTCGGTGTTGGGGGGTGTCAGTGATGAGGGTGTCGGTGTTGGGGGTGTCAGTGATGGCACAGCGTCACTCATTGCACTTCCTCACTTCAGAATGACCAGAAGTGGCTATTTTGTCTTATTTATTAAGCACATGTAAAATATGTGCTGCTGTCTGTTTTGTAAGATATTAACTATATATATATATATATATATATACTAAAAAACAAACCTGTGCATCTTCTTGCTGTTCTCTCTCTCTCTCTGCTCACAGGAGGCGGGGTTTGTGGGCGGGGCGGAGCATGTGGATCTCTATGATGACGTGCTGACGGGCCCGGTGGGGGGTCGCGATGGGGGACCCCCCTCCTCAGAGAAGGACGAGCCCCCCAGATCTGAGAGCAAGCCAGCCATCCTCTACACCTACAGCGGGCAGCGGCACAAGAGACTGGCAGTGTACGTAGGAAACTTCTCCTGGGTAAGTGCCGGCGGGGAAGCACCTGCCAACCGAGAGCCAGTCCTGCGTCTCACAGCTCCCCTCAGTGAAGTCTGTTATTGAAATGATCAGGAGCCAGGAGTTTGAGCAGGGTTACAAACTCACATTAGCCCTGCTGCTGCTGCTGCTGCTGCACCCTGTCCTGGGGTTCAGAGCTCCCCTCAGTGAAGTCTAGTATTATTATTTATATTGAAATGATCAGGAGTTTGAGCAGGGTTAGAGACTCACACTAGCCCTGTGTGTGTCACCCTTGTGTAACGCAGCTCCCTCATCTGAGCTCTCTCTCTCTCTCTCTCTCTGCTCTCAGTGGACGACGGATGTGGATTTGGTTAACGCTGCCAAGTCCATCGGAGTGAAGGATATCCAGGAGATCAAGTTTGCAGAGAACAGAGCCAACGGGCAGTCAAAGGGGTAGGTGAGCCTCTAACCCTCCCCAGACCACACTGCCCCTCCCTCAGCTCTAACCTCCCCAGACCACACTGCCCCCTCCCTCAGCTCTAACCCTCCCCAGACCACACTGCCCCTCCCTCAGCTCTAACCCTCCCCAGACCACTGCCCCTCCCTCAGCTCTAACCTCCCCAGACCATGCTGCCTCCCTCCTCAGCTCTAACCCTCCCCCAGACCACTGCCCCTCCTCAGCTCTAACCTCCCCAGACCACACTGCCCCTCCCTCAGCTCTAACCCTCCCCAGACCACACTGCCCCTTCCTCAGCTCTAACCCTCCCCAGACCACACTGCTTCCTCCCCAGACCACACTGCCTCCCTCCCTCAGCTCTAACCACTCGAGCCTCACTGCCTCCCTCCTAGTCCCTCAGCTTGAGTTTGTGTGTGTCTGTTCCTCGGACTCTCCCTCTCTCTCCCCCCTCCTCAGTGAGCCCCTGGAATCATACAAGCACTGAAGGTCCAGCTAGCCTCCTGATGTGACCCCTGTTTCGTGTGCTCTGCTCTCCCCTCTCCCCCCAGCTATGCGGAGGTGGTGGTGGGCTCGGAGCCCTCTCTCCACTCGCTGCTGGAGTTTCTGCCACAGCGCAAGGTGAACGGAGACCGGGTCGAGGTGCGATTTGCCACACGCCAGAACTTCAGCGTGTTCGAGACACAGGCAAAGAAACGTGAGTGAAACCTTCACTCACCAAACAACAAACCAGGCTTAGGTCTGATTTAATTGAAGATTTTATCATTTAATTCATTGTGTGCTCCCTCCCTCTCTCTGTCTCTCCCTCTCTCTCTCTCCCTCAGTTGGTGTGTCCCAGAGGAATCCCTCGAAGGACTCTGCTGATTTCGGGGACAAGCCGTCCCTGCTCCTCCGGAGAGCCCCCTCCCAGCCTCACGCTGACACGCCCTCGCTGCACCCTTCTACAGCAGACCCCTTTCCCAGGGGAGCCCTCCTCCTTCCCCCTCCCCTGCCCCTCCCCACATGCATCCCTCCCAGGTTCGGGCGATGCCTCACCCCTCCCTCCACATGCCCCACTGTGCCCCTCCCTCCACCTCTCCATCCCTCCACCCGGCTCCCTCCCGCCCACTCTGCACCTAAACCCGCCTTCTTCCCCAGTCCCACCCCGCCCACTCTAGCATGGCCCCGCCCCAGCCACTGCAGAGCATTTCAACCGGCCCCCGGGACACCCCTACACCGAAACAGGGAGGGCGACCCCCCCACGCCCCCCCTCGGCGGGCGGAGTTCGAGGAGATCATGCATCGGAACCGTGCCATCTCCAGCAGCGCGATCTCGAAGGCCGTGTCCTGGGCGAGCGGGGGGGACCTCGCCGGAGCCATCGAGACGCTGCTCACTGCCATCGCCGTCATCAAGCAGTCAAGGGTCTCGAGCGACGAGCGCTGCAGAGTGCTGCTGTCCGCGCTGAAGGACTGTCTGCACAGCATCGAGGCCAAGTCATACGGGTCCAGGTGAGGAGAGGAGAGGGGAGAGGAGAGGGTCTGCACTACAGATCATATGGGTCCAGGTGAGGAGAGGGGAGAGGAGAGGGTCTGCACTACAGATCATACAGGTCCAGGTGAGGAGAGGGGAGAGGAGGGGGTCTGCACTACAGATCATACAGGTCCAGGTGAGGAGAGGGAGAGGAGGGGAGAGGGTCTGCACTACAGATCATACAGGTCCAGGTGAGGAGAGGGAGAGGAGAGGAGAGGGTCTGCACTACAGATCATACAGGTCCAGGTGAGGAGAGGGAGAGGAGGGAGAGGGTCTGCACTACAGATCATACGGGTCCAGGTGATGAGAGGGGAGAGGAGGGAGAGGGTCTGCACTACAGATCATACAGGTCCAGGTGATGAGAGGGGAGAGGAGGGGAGAGGGTCTGCACTACAGATCATACGGGTCCAGGTGATGAGAGGGGAGGGGAGAGGAGAGGGTCTGCACTACAGATCATACAGGTCCAGGTGAGGAGGGGAGAGGAGAGGAGAGGGTCTGCACTACAGATCATACGGGTCCAGGTGAGGAGAGGAGAGGAGAGGGTCTGCACTACAGATCATACAGGTCCAGGTGATGAGAGGGGAGAGGAGGGGAGAGGGTCTGCACTACAGATCATACAGGTCCAGGTGAGGAGAGGGGAGAGGAGAGGAGAGGGTCTGCACTACAGATCATACAGGTCCAGGTGAGGAGAGGGGAGAGGAGGGAGAGGGTCTGCACTACAGATCATACAGGTCCAGGTGAGGAGAGGGGAGAGGAGGGAGAGGGTCTGCACTACAGATCATACAGGTCCAGGTGAGGAGAGGGAGAGGAGAGGAGAGGGTCTGCACTACAGATCATACAGGTCCAGGTGAGGAGAGGGGAGAGGAGAGGAGAGGGTCTGCACTACAGATCATACAGGTCCAGGTGAGGAGGGGAGAGGAGAGGGTCTGCACTACAGATCATACAGGTCCAGGTGAGGAGAGGGGAGAGGAGAGGAGAGGGTCTGCACTACAGATCATACAGGTCCAGGTGAGGAGAGGGGAGAGGAGGGGAGAGGGTCTGCACTACAGATCATACAGGTCCAGGTGAGGAGAGGGGAGAGGAGGGGAGAGGGTCTGCACTACAGATCATACAGGTCCAGGTGAGGAGAGGGGAGAGGAGAGGAGAGGGTCTGCACTACAGATCATACAGGTCCAGGTGAGGAGAGGGGAGAGGAGGGGAGAGGGTCTGCACTACAGATCATACAGGTCCAGGTGAGGAGAGGGGAGAGGAGGGGAGAGGGTCTGCACTACAGATCATACAGGTCCAGGTGAGGAGAGGGGAGAGGAGAGGAGGGGAGAGGGTCTGCACTACAGATCATACAGGTCCAGGTGAGGAGAGGGGAGGGGAGAGGAGAGGAGAGGGTCTGCACTACAGATCATACAGGTCCAGGTGAGGAGAGGGGAGAGGAGAGGAGAGGGTCTGCACTACAGATCATACAGGTCCAGGTGAGGAGAGGGGAGAGGAGAGGAGAGGGTCTGCACTACAGATCATACAGGTCCAGGTGAGGAGAGGGAGAGGAGGGGAGAGGGTCTGCACTACAGATCATACAGGTCCAGGTGAGGAGAGGGGAGAGGAGGGAGAGGGTCTGCACTACAGATCATACAGGTCCAGGTGAGGAGAGGGGAGAGGAGGGAGAGGGTCTGCACTACAGATCATACAGGTCCAGGTGAGGAGAGAGGAGGGGAGGGAGAGGGTCTGCACTACAGATCATACAGGTCCAGGTGAGGAGAGGGGAGAGGAGGGGAGAGGGTCTGCACTACAGATCATACAGGTCCAGGTGAGGAGAGGGAGAGGAGGGGAGAGGGTCTGCACTACAGATCATACAGGTCCAGGTGAGAGGAGAGGGGAGAGGAGGGAGAGGGTCTGCACTACAGATCATACAGGTCCAGGTGAGGAGAGGGGAGAGGAGGGGAGAGGGTCTGCACTACAGATCATACAGGTCCAGGTGAGAGAGAGGGGAGAGGAGGGAGAGGGTCTGCACTACAGATCATACAGGTCCAGGTGAGGAGAGGGGAGAGGAGGGGAGAGGGTCTGCACTACAGATCATACAGGTCCAGGTGAGGAGAGGAGAGGGAGGGAGAGGGTCTGCACTACAGATCATACAGGTCCAGGTGAGGAGAGGGAGAGGAGGGAGAGGGTCTGCACTACAGATCATACAGGTCCAGGTGAGGAGAGGGAGGGGAGGGGAGAGGGTCTGCACTACAGATCATACAGGTCCAGGTGAGGAGAGGGAGAGGAGGGAGAGGGTCTGCACTACAGATCATACAGGTCCAGGTGAGGAGAGAGGGAGAGGAGGGAGAGGGTCTGCACTACAGATCATACGGGTCCAGGTGAGGAGAGGGGAGAGGAGGGGAGAGGGTCTGCACTACAGATCATATGGGTCCAGGTGAGGAGAGGGGAGAGGAGAGGGTCTGCACTACAGATCATACAGGTCCAGGTGATGAGAGGGGAGGGGAGGGGAGAGGGTCTGCACTACAGATCATACAGGTCCAGGTGAGAGGAGAGAGGGAGAGGAGGGAGAGGGTCTGCACTACAGATCATACGGGTCCAGGTGAGGAGAGGGGAGAGGAGAGGAGAGGGTCTGCACTACAGATCATACAGGTCCAGGTGAGGAGAGGGAGAGGAGGGAGAGGGTCTGCACTACAGATCATACAGGTCCAGGTGAGAGGAGGAGAGGAGAGGAGGAGAGGGTCTGCACTACAGATCATACGGGTCCAGGTGAGGAGAGGGGAGAGGAGAGGAGGGAGAGGGTCTGCACTACAGATCATACAGGTCCAGGTGAGGAGAGGGGAGAGGAGGAGAGGGTCTGCACTACAGATCATACAGGTCCAGGTGAGGAGAGGGAGAGGAGGGGAGAGGGTCTGCACTACAGATCATACGGGTCCAGGTGAGAGGAGGAGAGGGGAGAGGAGGGGAGAGGGTCTGCACTACAGATCATACGGGTCCAGGTGAGGAGAGGGGAGAGGAGAGGAGGGGAGAGGGTCTGCACTACAGATCATACTGGTCCAGGTGAGGAGAGGGTCTGCACTACAGATCATACAGGTCCAGGTGAGGAGAGGGGAGGAGGGGAGGGGAGAGGGTCCAGGTGAGAGGAGGGGAGAGGGTCTGCACTACAGATCATACGGGTCCAGGTGAGGAGAGGGGAGAGGGTGTGCAGGCTCTGTGCTGTGCTGTTATATTGACTCTGCTGTTATATTGACTCTCCTCTTCTGTGCAGGAAGCGGCCGCGCTCCCACTCTCGCACTCACTCCTGGGACTCGGCCCAGAGGCACCGTGAACGTTCTCACAGTGGGGAGCGGCACGACGAGCATCACCGAGGAGAGAGCAACCGAGGGAGAGAGGGACCGCACCACCAGCACCGGGACCGGACCGCACCGTAGGTACCGCAAATACAACCAGAGCACCGCTAGGTACAGCAACCAGAGCACCGCTAGGTACAGCAACCAGAGCACCGCTAGGTACCGCAAATACAACCAGAGCACCGCTAGGTACAGCAAATACAACCAGAGCACCGCTAGGTACAGCAACCAGAGCACTGCTAGGTACAGCAACCAGAGCACCGCTAGGTACCGCAAATACAACCAGAGCACCGCTAGGTACAGCAACCAGAGCACCGCTAGGTACAGCAACCAGAGCACCGCTAGGTACAGCAACCAGAGCACCGCTAGGTACAGCAAATACAACCAGAGCACCGCTAGGTACAGCAACCAGAGCACCGCTAGGTACAGCAACCAGAGCACCGCAGGTACAGCAATACAACCAGAGCACCGCAGGTACAGCAACCAGAGCACCGCTAGGTACAGCAACCAGAGCACCGCTAGGTACAGCAACCAGAGCACCGCTAGGTACAGCAACCAGAGCACCGCTAGGTACAGCAACCAGAGCACCGCTAGGTACAGCAACCAGAGCACCGCTAGGTACAGCAACCAGAGCACCGCTAGGTACCGCAAATACAACCAGAGCACCGCTAGGTACAGCAACCAGAGCACCGCTAGGTACAGCAACCAGAGCACCGCTAGGTACAGCAACCAGAGCACCGCTAGGTACAGCAAATACAACCAGAGCACCGCTAGGTACAGCAACCAGAGCACCGCTAGGTACAGCAACCAGAGCACCGCTAGGTACAGCAAATACAACCAGAGCACCGCTAGGTACAGCAACCAGAGCACCGCTAGGTACAGCAAATACAACCAGAGCACCGCTAGGTACAGCAAATACAACCAGAGCCCCAGTGTGTCTGTGCCTGTGTGAGTGTGTGCCTGTGTCTGTGCCTGTGTGAGTGTGTGCCTGTGTCTGTGAGTGTGTGCCTGTGTGAGTGTGTGCCTGTGTCTGTGCCTGTGTGAGTGTGTGCCTGTGTCTGTGAGTGTGTGCCTGTGTGAGTGTGTGCCTGTGTCTGTGCCTGTGTGAGTGTGAGTGTGTGCCTGTGTGAGTGTGTGCCTGTGTGAGTGTGTGCCTGTGTCTGTGCCTGTGTGAGTGTGTGCCTGTGTGAGTGTGTGCCTGTGTGAGTGTGTGCCTGTGTGAGTGTGTGCCTGTGTCTGTGCCTGTGTGAGTGTGTGCCTGTGTGAGTGTGTGCCTGTCTGTGCCTGTGAGTGTGTGCCTGTGTGAGTGTGTGCCTGTCTGTGCCTGTGTGAGTGTGTGCCTGTGTGAGTGTGTGCCTATGTCTGTGCCTGTGTGAGTGTGTGCCTGTGTCTGTGAGTGTGTGCCTGTGTGAGTGTGTGCCTGTGTGAGTGTGTGCCTGTCTGTGCCTGTGTGAGTGTGTGCCTGTGTGAGTGTGTGCCTGTGTCTGTGCCTGTGTGAGTGTGTGTCTGTGAGTGTATGTGCCTGTGTCTGTGAGTGTGTGCCTGTGTGAGTGTGTGCCTGTGTGAGTGTGTCTGTGCCTGTGTGAGTGTGTGCCTGTGTGAGTGTGTGCCTGTGTCTGTGCCTGTGTGAGTGTGTGAGTGTGTGCCTGTGTGAGTGTGTGCCTGTGTCTGTGCCTGTGTGAGTGTGTGCCTGTGTCTGTGCCTGTGTGAGTGTGTGCCTGTGTGAGTGTGTGCCTGTGTCTGTGCCTGTGTGAGTGTGTGCCTGTGTGAGTGTGTGCCTGTGTCTGTGCCTGTCTGAGTGTGTGCCTGTGTGAGTGTGTGTTAGTTATTTGCCTTTTCCATTTCTTTTCTAGATTTCCATACAACGCTCACCCCGACACCTGACTCCCATCCCCCAATGTGAGAGAGGAGATAGAGAGAGAGAGAGATGACTGCTTTACCTCAGAGAGAGAGAGAGAGAGAGAGAGAGCAGATGCTGTTGGGGTAAAAAGAATGTGGCTTGACATCATCAACCAAAACAATGACAGACACCCAGCAATATCACCTGTGAATAAACATCGAGAGAGTGAGGGAGGGAGCTGCTGCCGCAGCGCCCCCGACAGGCTGAGCCCTGAACTGCGCCCTCTACTGGAAACCCACGGGACTGCTTTGTTTGAAGACACAAAAGACTTCCAGTTGCAACCGCTGCTCGATGATCAAGATTTCTTTTTAGTGGTTGTGAAAGTCGTGTTGTAATAATTCTGGATGAGACCCTCCCTCCCAAAATACCTGTGGAGTCCCTGGAACAGCAAAGCTTCTCGTTTAGTGTGTGGTTTGGTTGAGGAGCGGGGGGGCTCTCGTCTAGTGTGTGGTTGAGGCGGGGGCTCGTTTAGTGTGTGGTTGAGGAGCGGGGGGGCTCTCGTTTAGTGTGTGTGGTTGAGGAGCGGGGGGGCTCTCGTCTAGTGTGTGGTTGAGGAGCGGGGGCTCTCGTGTGTGTGGTTGAGGAGCGGGGGGGCTCTCGTTTAGTGTGTGGTTGAGGAGCCGGGGGCTCTCGTTAGTGTGTGGTTGAGGAGCCGGGGGCTCTCGTTTAGTGTGTGTGGTTGAGGAGCGGGGGCTCGTTTAGTGTGTGTGGTTGAGGAGCGGGGGGGCTCTCGTTTAGTGTGTGTGGTTGAGGAGCGGGGGGGCTCTCGTTTAGTGTGTGTGTTGAGGAGCGGGGGCTCTCGTTTAGTGTGTGTGGTTGAGGAGCGGGGGCTCTCGTTTAGTGTGTGGTTGAGGAGCAGGGGGCTCTCGTTTAGTGTGTGGTTGAGGAGCGGGGGCTCTCGTTTAGTGTGTGGTTGAGGAGCGGGGGCTCTCGTTTAGTGTGTGGTTGAGGAGCCGGGGGCTCGCTTAGTGTGTGTGGTTGAGGAGCCGGGGGCTCGCTTAGTGTGTGGTTGAGGAGCGGGGGCTCTCGCTTAGTGTGTGTGGTTGAGGAGCCGGGGGCTCTCGCTTAGTGTGTGTGGTTGAGGAGCCGGGGGCTCTCGCTTAGTGTGTGTGGTTGAGGAGCCGGGGGCTCTCGCTTAGTGTGTGTGGTTGAGGAGCCGGGGGCTCTCGCTTAGTGTGTGGTTGAGGAGCCGGGGGCTCTCGCTTAGTGTGTGTGGTTGAGGAGCCGGGGGCTCTCGCTTAGTGTGTGTGGTTGAGGAGCCGGGGGCTCTCGCTTAGTGTGTGTGGTTGAGGAGCGGGGGCTCTCGTTTAGTGTGTGGTTGAGGAGCCGGGGCTCTCGCTTAGTGTGTGGTTGAGGAGCGGGGGCTCTCGCTTAGTGTGTGTGGTTGAGGAGCCGGGGCTCTCGCTTAGTGTGTGTGGTTGAGGAGCCGGGGGCTCTCGCTTAGTGTGTGGTTGAGGAGCGGGTGTGTGGTTGAGGAGCGGGGGCTCTCGTTTAGTGTGTGGTTGAGGAGCCGGGGGCTCTGCTTAGTGTGTGGTTGAGGAGCGGGGGCTCTCGCTTAGTGTGTGGTTGAGGAGCGGTGTGTGGTTGAGGAGCCGGGGGCTCTCGCTTAGTGTGTGGTTGAGGAGCCGGGGGCTCTCGGTTAGTGTGTGGTTGAGGAGCTGGGTGTGGTTGAGGAGCGGGGGGGGCTCTCGTTTAGTGTGTGGTTGAGGAGCGGGGGCGAGTCATTTTAAAACATTTCATAAAAAAACATATGAATGAATGAATTCCACCCGCCATTCTCCAGACGTTATCAAATACTTGACATTATGAAATGTCTTTTTTAACAGTGGCTAGTCGACCTGTTGGACTGTCTTCACCTCTTATTATTATTATTATTATTATTATTATTATTATTATTATTATTATTATTATTATTATTCTTCTTATTATTATTATTAGCAGTAGTAAGCTCTCAGAATGAATATAAAACCCTTGTCTGTTAATCTGTTCTCTGTCTGTTCTCTTGAGTAAAAGCGCTCCTCGTCGTTCCCGCGTCTCTGTGTTTGAGAGTCTGTCTGTCACTGTCGTGAGTTTCTTTGGGGGGCTATTTTGTTACCTAAAAACATCAGTAATGAATTACAACTGAACAAGGAAGCAGGGGCTGCCCTGGGGCATGATGGGATTATGGAGGACTAACCCGATGTGAAAAGGAAAGGACAGCAGTGAAAATATAACAATAATATTAATAGTATAACAATAATAATTATAATACCTTAAACTGCAGCCAGTGCCACCTGTGTAAATACTGCCCTCTTCTGTTCAGAGTTTGTAACTGCAGTTCTTCACAAACACCCCCCAACTCACCCATGATCAAAGGGTGTTGTCGATGTATATTTTTTTTTAATGAAATAAAGAAGTCCTTTTCAGTCTGGATCGTCCTTCGCTTCTCTGTCTGCTAGCTTTGTGTTTTATTTTTTGTTTTTTCTTTGTGGTTCCCTGATGATGTCTCCTGTTGACTGTGTAGCCCTTCATTTAATACATCACTGTGCGTGTTTTGTAACAAAAAAAAAATTAGTAACAATAAATAATGGAAGATGTTTTTATGATTTAATTTGTTGTTTTTATTTTGTGAAATGGTAACCTGGTTGATGGGAGAATTTTTTTTGCAGTTTCACATGGTGACCCCGAGACAAGCACGCTGTCACACAGACACACTGTCACACACACACTGTCACACACACACACTGTCACACACACACACACACACTGTCACACACACACACACACACACACACTGTCACACACACAGTCACACACACACACACACACACACACACACTGTCACACACACACACACACTGTCACACACACACACTGTCACACACACACACACACTGTCACACACACAGTCACACACACACACACACTGTCACACACACACACACACACTGTCACACACACTGTCACACACACACACACACTGTCACACACACACACACACTGTCACACACACACACACACTGTCACACACACACACACACTGTCACACACACACACTCACACACACACACACACACACACACACACACACACACACACACACACACTGTCACACACACACACACTGTCACACACACACACTGTCACACACACACACTGTCACACACACAGTCACACACACACACACACACACTGTCACACACACACACACACACTGTCACACACACACACACTGTCACACACACACACTGTCACACACACACTGTCACACAGACACACTGTCACACACACAGTCACACACACACTGTCACACACACACACAGTCACACACACACTGTCACACACACACTGTCACACACACACACACACTGTCATACAGACACACACTCACACACGCATTGCAGACACACAAACAATGTAATTATTACTGAACAGATTCCTGTTCAAATTAGCTGTCAAACCTGCCTTGTGATGCACTACAAGACTACACTCTAAACCAAGACTCTCCACTCTAGACCCAAGACTCTCCACTCTAGACCCAAGACTCTCCACTCTAGAACCAAGACTCTCCACTCTAGACCCAAGACGCCAGCTCCACAACACACTTCGGCTACTGAGCCACGGACTCCCAGACAGACAGAGTATACCAGAGGCAAAGCATTATACCTCTAATGCAATCAGCTGCAGTGTAATTGATATTAGAAAGATGTGTTCCCTGACACCCTTGGACAGGGTGCTTGTGCTGTATCATCCACGACAAGAATTAAACATTCAGGCACAAGTGTTTAGACTAGAAGTCTTCTTCAACGTCTTCGAATGTTGCCGTGGTTTGAGACTCACTGCTACTGTGCTGGACTCCAGCCCTGATTGGTAGTGTGGAGGGTCTCTGGCTGGTCGCGTTGTGTTAAGGGGTGTTACTGCAGGAGTTTAAACTGTGAGCTCCAATAAACTAGCAGGCTGAGAGCTGAAGCAGTGAATTGAGCTGCAGCGGCACAGCCCTCCAGCAGGGGGCTCCATTATCCAGTAAATCTCAGAACCCGGAGTCTCCTAGCAACAGCAAACAAGGTGACAGAAAGAACAAACAAACCCAGAGCGAGAGCGAGAGAGAGAGAGAGTGGGAGACTGAGAGTGTAATAAATAAATAATATCCCAAACCCCGGAGAGCAAGCAGAAGGGACATGGTCAGGGAAACGACAGGTAAGAAAACTGCACAGGTACATGTTACATGCATGCGATTGAGACTGGACGAGCCCCATGCTGTGCAGTGAAAGAAGACGGGCACAGCGTTTCAGAGAGGCTGCTTGTGCCTGGGTGACTCTGTCTGTGTTTTATCTTCAGTTCGTTTCTCAGGGTTCAGCTCGGGGCTCTGCTATCTCAATCTCAGTTTATTTCCCTCGCTCTCTCAAAGTGTCGTGGATGCAGGCAGGCAGTGTGTTGGAAGGTCACCCCATCTTCAAACCGCTCCAGCCTTCAATGTGCTGATCAGCACTGTGACACGCCATCCGTATTACAAGATGAAGCTGACATTAAAAACCAGCTGCAAGGGAGGACAAATGAACAAACTTACCTGCAAAGGATTTCATACGGATAGAAAAAATATGATCGCGACAGCAAACAACTCGCTATCTGGAAATCCCCCCTTCTGTGGTGGATGAGAACCCTACAGCTTCCATAGGAAATATTTCAGTTCTGCACGCCACTTGTAAGAAAAATCCTGATCTTATCCCAGAATGCACCTCTGTCAGTTCTAGGGCTACCGTCTGAAGCTGCTGTGCAACTTTCTGGTACCGAGGAAGAGGGGCATGCTGGGATACAGGCAGACAATGCCACTGCAGACAAGGTGAGTGTCATCAAAGTCAAAGAGCTGAAACCTCATCACACAGCAACATTTGAGCCTCGTTCATTCTGTGAGCTTTCTAATAATAATAATAATAATAATAATAATACACTCAATGGAGAGCGGTCTCTCCTGTCTCTAGTCTTTGTCAGTGTCTTCAGTGTGAATTCAATGATAAATGTTTCTCAGTGTATTTGTTGTTCATTATGTTCATTCAAGTCTTTCTGATGCTCTCCTGTTTGTTGTGTTGCAGGACTCCCCCGTCGCAGTGTTGCAGCTGCAGCATGGTGCTCCAGTGCAGCAGGGGGTGCTACAGGAGCTGATGCAGGAGCGGCAGCACCAGGGAGCCTCAGTAGAGGGGCTACAGCAGCACCAGGGGCCTCCAATGCAGCAGGGGGCGCTACAGGAGCTGATGCAGGAGCAGCAGGAGCAGCTGGTGGAAGTGTTGCAGAGTCAGGAGCAGCTGGTCCAGCAGGGGGAGCCAGTGCAGGAGAGGGGGAGGGCTGGAGAGCAGGACGCTGTGTTTGAGACACTCTGCTCTGAGCTGCTCTCCGCGATCAGCCTTCTCAACACCAGCATGAGCGAGGTACTGGAGACACACCCACCCCAGCACACTGGAGACACCCACCCCAGCACACTGGAGACACCCACCCCAGCACACTGGAGACACCCACCTCACCCCAGCACACTGGAGACACACAGACACCAGCACACTGGAGACACCCACCCCAGCACACTGGAGAGACACACAACAGCACACTGGAGACACCCACCTCACCCCAGCACACTGGAGACACACAGACACCAGCACACTGGAGACACCCACCCCAGCACACTGGAGACACCCACCTCACCCCAGCACACTGGAGACACACAGACACCAGCACACTGGAGAGACACACAACAGCACACTGGAGACACACCTGTACATCTGATTGGAGGACAAGGCTAGGGGACTAATTGTCACTCCCTCTCTCAGATCCTGGACTTGAAGGAGGAGTTGTTAAGCCACACCCTCCCTGGCAGCCTCCTCATCCGATTGGCTGTCACCACCGGGCGGCTGTTCCGCAGGTAACCAGTCTGTGTCTCCCCTCCCCATACAGTTGCTGTGATGTGTGTCTCTCTGTGATGTCTCTCTCTCTCTCTCTCTCTCTCTCTCTCTCTCTCTCTCTCTCTCTCTCAGTTGCTGTGATGTGTGTCTCTCTGTGATGTCTTGCTCTCTCTCTCTCTCTCTCTCAGTTGCTGTGATGTGTTCACCCCGGGCTCAGAGCTGGTAAGGCTAGTTCGCCGGTACAGCGCCCCCTGGGAGCAGAGCAGAGAGGCCCTCCAGAAACTGCACGCCACACAGACAGGTAACATGCTGACGCACGCACACACACGCACGCACGCACACGCGCGCGACGATGCACGCACGCACGCACGCACGCACGACGCACGCACGCCACGCACTGACCCACCTTCTCCCTGTCAGCTCTTGGTAATGTTGACAGCCCCCCTCCTCTCTCTGCAGGAGTCAGGGTTTGCTCTCAGTGGCTGTGCGAGACTCCAGTTACTCGACGCCAATGTGAGTGCAATGTGCTGAATGTTTTCTGTACCTCCCCTTCCCCTGCAACCTCTCGTCCTCTCCCCTCTCTATTCTCACCTCTCCCCTCTCTATTCTCCTCCCCTCTCTATTCTCCTCTCCACCTCTCTGTTCTCCTCTCCCCCTTTCTATTCTCACCTCTCCCCCTCTCTATTCTCCTCTCCACCTCTCTGTTCTCCTCTCCCCCTCTCTATTCTCCTCTCCCCCTTTCTATTCTCACCTCTCCCCCTCTCTATTCTCCTCTCCACCTCTCTGTTCTCCTCTCCCCCTCTCTATTCTCACCTCTCCTCTAACAGCCTCTCTCTCCCTCAGTCTCGCAGGACTCATCAGCAACAGCGAGTTCAGGACTGGGAGCGTCTCTTTGCCAAGCTCATGGTGAGTGTAAAACAGCACAGAGAGGAGGGAGAGTGTAATACAGCACAGAGAGGAGGGAGAGTGTAATACAGCACAGAGAGGAGGGAGAGTGCAGAGAGGAGGGAGAGTGTAATACAGCACAGAGAGGAGGGAGAGTGTAATACAGCACAGAGAGGAGGGAGAGAGTAATACAGCACAGAGAGGAGGGAGAGTGTAATACAGCACAGAGAGGAGGGAGAGTGCAGGGAGGAGGAAGAGTGTAATACAGCACAGAGAGGAGGGAGAGTGTAATACAGCACAGAGAGGAGGGAGAGTGCAGGGAGGAGGAAGAGTGTAATACAGCACAGAGAGGAGGGAGAGTGTAATACAGCACAGAGAGGAGGGAGAGTGTAATACAGCACAGAGAGGAGGGAGAGTGTAATACAGCACAGAGAGGAGGGAGAGTGTAATACAGCACAGAGAGGAGGGAGAGTGCAGGGAGGAGGGGGAGTGTAATACAGCACAGAGAGGAGGGAGAGTGTAATACAGCACAGAGAGGAGGGAGAGATACAGCAAGAGAGGAGGGAGTGTAATACAGCACAGAGAGGAGGGAGAGTGTAATACAGCACAGAGAGGAGGGAGAGTGTAATACAGCACAGAGAGGAGGGAGAGTGTAATACAGCACAGAGAGGAGGGAGAGTGTAATACAGCACAGAGAGGAGGGAGAGTGCAGGGAGGAGGGGGAGTGTAATACAGCACAGAGAGGAGGGAGAGTGTAATACAGCACAGAGAGGAGGGAGAGTGCAGAGAGGAGGGAGAGTGTAATACAGCACAGAGAGGAGGGAGAGTGTAATACAGCACAGAGAGGAGGGAGAGTGTAATACAGCACAGAGAGGAGGGAGAGTGTAATACAGCACAGAGAGGAGGGAGAGTGTAATACAGCACAGAGAGGAGGGAGAGTGCAGGGAGGAGGGGGAGTGTAATACAGCACAGAGAGGAGGGAGAGTGCAGAGAGGAGGGAGAGTGTAATACAGCACAGAGAGGAGGGAGAGTGTAATACAGCACAGAGAGGAGGGAGAGTGCACAGAGAGGAGGAGAGTGTAATACAGCACAGAGAGGAGGGAGAGTGCAGAGAGGAGGTGACAGCACAGAGAGGAGGGAGAGTGTAATACAGCACAGAGAGGAGGGAGAGTGTAATACAGCACAGAGAGGAGGGAGAGTGTAATACAGCACAGAGAGGAGGGAGAGTGTAATACAGCACAGAGAGGAGGGAGAGTGTAATACAGCACAGAGAGGAGGAGAGTGTAATACAGCACAGAGAGGAGAGAGTGCAGCACAGAGGAGGAGAGTGTAATACAGCACAGAGAGGAGGGAGAGTGTAATACAGCACAGAGAGGAGGGAGAGTGTAATACAGCACAGAGAGGAGGGAGAGTGTAATACAGCACAGAGAGGAGAGGTAATACAGCACAGAGAGGAGGGAGAGTGTAATACAGCACAGAGAGGAGGGAGAGTGTAATACAGCACAGAGAGGAGGGAGAGTGTAATACAGCACAGAGAGGAGGGAGAGTGTAATACAGCACAGAGAGGAGGGAGAGTGTAATACAGCACAGAGAGGAGGGAGAGTGTAATACAGCACAGAGAGGAGGGAGAGTGCAGCACAGAGAGGAGGGAGAGTGTAATACAGCACAGAGAGGAGGGAGAGTGTAATACAGCACAGAGAGGAGGGAGAGTGTAATACAGCACAGAGAGGAGGGAGAGTGTAATACAGCACAGAGAGGAGGGAGAGTGTAATACAGCACAGAGAGGAGGGAGAGTGTAATACAGCACAGAGAGGAGGAGAGTGTAATACAGCACAGAGAGGAGGAGAGTGTAATACAGCACAGAGAGGAGGGAGAGTGTAATACAGCACAGAGAGGAGGAGAGTGTAATACAGCACAGAGAGGAGGAGAGTGTAATACAGCACAGAGAGGAGGGAGAGTGTAATACAGCACAGAGAGGAGGGAGAGTGTAATACAGCACAGAGAGGAGGGAGAGTGTAATACAGCACAGAGAGGAGGAGAGTGTAATACAGCACAGAGAGGAGGAGAGTGTAATACAGCACAGAGAGGAGGGAGAGTGTAATACAGCACAGAGAGGAGGGAGAGTGAATACAGCACAGAGAGGAGGAGAGTGTAATACAGCACAGAGAGGAGGGAGAGGTAATACAGCACAGAGAGGAGGAGAGTGTAGTACAGCACAGAGAGGAGGGAGAGTGTAATACAGCACAGAGAGGAGGGAGAGTAATACAGCACAGAGAGGAGGGAGAGTGTAATACAGCACAGAGAGGAGGGAGAGTGTAATACAGCACAGAGAGGAGGGAGAGTGTAATACAGCACAGAGAGGAGGAGAGTGTAATACAGCACAGAGAGGAGGAGAGTGTAATACAGCACAGAGAGGAGGGAGAGTGTAATACAGCACAGAGAGGAGGAGAGGTAATACAGCACAGAGAGGAGGAGAGTGTAATACAGCACAGAGAGGAGGAGAGTGTAATACAGCACAGAGAGGAGGGAGAGTGTAATACAGCACAGAGAGGAGGGAGAGTGTAATACAGCACAGAGAGGAGGGAGAGTGTAATACAGCACAGAGAGGAGGGAGAGTGTAATACAGCACAGAGAGGAGGGAGAGTGTAATACAGCACAGAGAGGAGGGGGAGTGAAATACAGTATGGCCTGTATTGTGCATTTCCGCTTGTTAATTCATGAGGAACATGAAAGGAATGAAAAAGGGTACGACCAGAAAAAGTACAGCGACATCAACACCTGGGTTACATTCATCCTCTCCTCTCCTCTCTCTCTCTCTCTCTCCCCCTCTCCTCTCCCTCCCCTCCCTCCCTCTCTCCCTCTCCTCCCTCTCCTCTCCTCTCCTCTCCTCTCTCCTCTCTCTCTCTCCTCTCCTCTCTCCTCTCCTCTCTCTCTCTCCTCTCCTCTCTCCTCTCTCCTCCTCTCCCCTCTCACTCTCCATCCCTCCCTCTCACTCTCCCTCCCTCCTCTCCCTCCCTCCCTCCCCTCTCCCTCTCTCCTCTCCCTCTCTCTCTCTCTCTCTCTCTCTCTCTCCTCTCCCTCTCCTCTCCTCTCCTCTCCTCCCTCTCCCTCTCCTCTCACTCTCCCTCCTCTCCCTCTCCTCCCTCTCCCTCTCCTCTCCTCTCCCTTTCTCCCTCCCCTCTCCATCCCCCTCTCCTCTCCCTCTCCCTCTCCTCTCCCTCTCCCTCTCCCCACTCTCTCTGCCTCCCTCTTAGAGCTCCAAAACGGTTGGGGTAGGTGGAGGTTTCGTTTGGACAGCCTGAAGCAGAGAGACCTGGAGGGGTAAGAGACTGGGGCTTGGAGGGGGTATTAATTCAGTTTTGTTTTTAAAATCTACATGCATTTGTACACTCTCCCCCCTGTAGTCAGCTCCTGGACTCCAGGCCTCCTCACAGTGCCCCTGTGTGGCCAGAGAGGGGTGGTGCAGAGAGACAGGAAGCAGCAGACGGTCTAACGGACAGAGAGGTGAGGACCGGCAAGTCATGTGACCATGTAGCAAATCAAGATTCACATGTATAGAAATGCAAGTCGATCTAAAAGAGATTGTAATCTCTCTCTCTCTCTCTCTCTCTCTCTCTCTCTACAGCCCCAGGAGCCTGACTCAGACAGTGACAGGGAGGGTCGCGTGTCGGACGAGGCGGTGAGTGTCTGTCTGTCTGTCCATCCCTCTGAGACCCACTCATCACACTGTGCAAAAATAACAATGACGTGCGCTTTCGTGAACTATTCAATTACAAAGAATATACATGACATAAACAACTCAAACACATAGACAGAGAAATCATATCTGTTACTATTAAACAGCGTGTCACTAGAACCCCTCAATGGAATGACAGATTATTATTATTATTATTATTATTATTATCGTTGCTCAGGACTCCGATGTGGACTCGGAGCACCCCCTGCTCAGGGAGACAGTGGACATGGGGACACAGACAGACAGGGGGACAGAGGACACAGAGTCGCAGACAGACAGAGGGACAGAGGAGACGGAGACGCAGACAGACAGAGGGACAGAAGACAGACAGACCTGGACCGGGGACCCCCAGCTTCACAGGTACACCCCGACACTGCAGAGGTGCAAGAGAAGAGGGGTTCAATGTGCTGTTAGTCAAGAGACCTCTCCCCCTCTCTCTCTCCCTCCATCTCCTCTCTCCTCTCCTCTCTCTCCTCTCTCCTCTCTCTCCTCTCCTCCTCTCCTCTCCTCTCCCTCTCTCTCTCTCCTCTCTCTCTCTCTCCTCTCCTCTCCTCTCCTCCTCTCTCCTCTCCTCTCCTCTTTCTCTCCTCTCCTCTCTCTCCTCCTCTCCTCTCTCTCTCTCTCCTCTCCTCTCTCTCTCCTCTCCTCTCCTCTCCTCTCCTCTCCTCTCCTCTCCTATCCTCTCCTATCCTCTCTCTCTCTCTCTCTCTCCTCTCCTATCCCCTCTCTCCTCTCCTCTCCTCTCTCTCTCGCAGGTCCCTGTGTGTGGGAGTCAGTGCAGTGACTGGTTCTGGTTCCAGTTGTGAGTCTGGCCTCTGGGTTCTTGTCTCGTACGGCGGGCAGCAGCAGCGGGTCTGTGTCTCTTGTTCTGGTGTCGGACCGGGTCGGAAACACGTGCGGATCTCAGAGGGAGAGCCTGGTAAGAGAGAGTGAGAGAGCGCTGTCTCCCACACTGACACATACACACACACACACTGATACACACACACTGACACACACACACACTGACACATACACACACACACACTGATACACACACACTGACACACACACACACTGACACATACACACACACACACTGATACACACACACTGACACACACACACACTGACACACACACACACACAGACACACAAACACAGCGTGCAGGAATCACTAACAGATATTATTTTACATGACTCATTTAGAACAGAATCAATTGGCTAATGATTGATGAAACTTTGATGGTAACAAGGTCATGTTATTCAATGGAAAAGCCATCATGCTGATTTGTCTCCCCCCTGAATTTAGCCCCCCCTGCGGGGGTCTCATCAGCTGCCCCCTCTGGAATCCTGAGGCCATCCCTCCAAAACAAGACCCCGCCCCCGGACCAGCTGGGTAAGAGAGGGGGAGAGCGGACTAATAATAATAATAATAATAATAATAATAATAATAATAATAATAATAATAATAATAATATCTCTTGTATTTTTTTAAGTTGTATAATAAAATTTCTCACTGGTTTTCAGTTTTACGATTATTTACAATAGTTTACAATAACACTACAGCATCAAATATATTTTAAAAACCACAAAATAAACGCATCGTTCTTCGTTTGTTTTCTGAATCCAGTGCTTTGTTAAAGGGGAGGTGATTTGAGTGATGTGTTTCTGACAGGGAGGAGGAGCTGAGATTCCAAGAGGAGGCGTGTTCAAGAACCCTGGGCGTGTCACTGTATCGCCATGACGACAGTCTGATAGGGGAGGGGTGTGTCAGCCTCCCTCAGGTAAATATGTGTGTGTTACCTAGCGGTCACAGTGAGCAGGGTTAGCTGTATAGTCCAGTCACAGTGAGCAGGGTTAGCTGTATAGTCCAGCGGTCACAGTGAGCAGGGTTAGCTGTATAGTCCAGTCACAGTGAGCAGGGTTAGCTGTATAGTCCAGCAGTCACAGTGAGCAGGGTTAGCTGTATAGTCCAGCAGTCACAGTGAGCAGGGTTAGCTGTATAGTCCAGCAGTCACAGTGAGCAGGGTTAGCTGTATAGTCCAGCAGTCACAGTGAGCAGGGTTAGCTGTATAGTCCAGCAGTCACAGTGAGCAGGGTTAGCTGTATAGTCCAGTCACAGTGAGCAGGGTTAGCTGTATAGTCCAGTCACAGTGAGCAGGGTTAGCTGTATAGTCCAGTCACAGTGAGCAGGGTTAGCTGTATAGTCCAGCAGTCACAGTGAGCAGGGTTAGCTGTATAGTCCAGCAGTCACAGTGAGCAGGGTTAGCTGTATAGTCCAGCAGTCACAGTGAGCAGGGTTAGCTGTATAGTCCAGCAGTCACAGTGAGCAGGGTTAGCTGTATAGTCCAGCAGTCACAGTGAGCAGGGTTAGCTGTATAGTCCAGCAGTCACAGTGAGCAGGGTTAGCTGTATAGTCCAGCAGTCACAGTGAGCAGGGTTAGCTGTATAGTCCAGCAGTCACAGTGAGCAGGGTTAGCTGTATAGTCCAGCAGTCACAGTGAGCAGGGTTAGCTGTATAGTCCAGCAGTCACAGTGAGCAGGGTTAGCTGTATAGTCCAGCAGTCACAGTGAGCAGGGTTAGCTGTATAGTCCAGCAGTCACAGTGAGCAGGGTTAGCTGTATAGTCCAGCAGTCACAGTGAGCAGGGTTAGCTGTATAGTCCAGCAGTCACAGTGAGCAGGGTTAGCTGTATAGTCCAGCAGTCACAGTGAGCAGGGTTAGCTGTATAGTCCAGCAGTCACAGTGAGCAGGGTTAGCTGTATAGTCCAGCAGTCACAGTGAGCAGGGTTAGCTGTATAGTCCAGCAGTCACAGTGAGCAGGGTTAGCTGTATAGTCCAGCAGTCACAGTGAGCAGGGTTAGCTGTATAGTCCAGCAGTCACAGTGAGCAGGGTTAGCTGTATAGTCCAGCAGTCACAGTGAGCAGGGTTAGCTGTATAGTCCAGCAGTCACAGTGAGCAGGGTTAGCTGTATAGTCCAGCAGTCACAGTGAGCAGGGTTAGCTGTATAGTCCAGCAGTCACAGTGAGCAGGGTTAGCTGTATAGTCCAGCAGTCACAGTGAGCAGGGTTAGCTGTATAGTCCAGCAGTCACAGTGAGCAGGGTTAGCTGTATAGTCCAGCAGTCACAGTGAGCAGGGTTAGCTGTATAGTCCAGCAGTCACAGTGAGCAGGGTTAGCTGTATAGTCCAGCAGTCACAGTGAGCAGGGTTAGCTGTATAGTCCAGCAGTCACAGTGAGCAGGGTTAGCTGTATAGTCCAGCAGTCACAGTGAGCAGGGTTAGCTGTATAGTCCAGCAGTCACAGTGAGCAGGGTTAGCTGTATAGTCAGCAGTCACAGTGAGCAGGGTTAGCTGTATAGTCCAGCAGTCACAGTGAGCAGGGTTAGCTGTATAGTCCAGCAGTCACAGTGAGCAGGGTTAGCTGTATAGTCCAGCAGTCACAGTGAGCAGGGTTAGCTGTATAGTCCAGCAGTCACAGTGAGCAGGGTTAGCTGTATAGTCCAGCAGTCACAGTGAGCAGGGTTAGCTGTATAGTCCAGCAGTCACAGTGAGCAGGGTTAGCTGTATAGTCCAGCAGTCACAGTGAGCAGGGTTAGCTGTATAGTCCAGTCACAGTGAGCAGGGTTAGCTGTATAGTCAGCAGTCACAGTGAGCAGGGTTAGCTGTATAGTCCAGCAGTCACAGTGAGCAGGGTTAGCTGTATAGTCCAGCAGTCACAGTGAGCAGGGTTAGCTGTATAGTCCAGCAGTCACAGTGAGCAGGGTTAGCTGTATAGTCGCAGTCACAGTGAGCAGGGTTAGCTGTATAGTCCAGCAGTCACAGTGAGCAGGGTTAGCTGTATAGTCCAGCAGTCACAGTGAGCAGGGTTAGCTGTATAGTCCAGTCACAGTGAGCAGGGTTAGCTGTATAGTCCAGCAGTCACAGTGAGCAGGGTTAGCTGTATAGTCCAGTCACAGTGAGCAGGGTTAGCTGTATAGTCCAGCAGTCACAGTGAGCAGGGTTAGCTGTATAGTCCAGTCACAGTGAGCAGGGTTAGCTGTATAGTCCAGCAGTCACAGTGAGCAGGGTTAGCTGTATAGTCCAGTCACAGTGAGCAGGGTTAGCTGTATAGTCCAGTCACAGTGAGCAGGGTTAGCTGTATAGTCCAGCAGTCACAGTGAGCAGGGTTAGCTGTATAGTCCAGCAGTCACAGTGAGCAGGGTTAGCTGTATAGTCCAGCAGTCACAGTGAGCAGGGTTAGCTGTATAGTCCAGCAGTCACAGTGAGCAGGGTTGGCTGTATTCGTTGTTCACTGTTACTGTCTGTTTCTCTGTTTCAGGATGTCCCCTCAGTGCGGGGCTCTGTTTTGGGGAGCCCGCAGTGTCGCAGTGTGTCTGTACCCCTTTTCTCTGGCCAGGCTCCGCAGCTCTCAGCGTCCCTGACCCTCAGCCTACGCTGGCTGGAGGAGGAGCTGCCTCGCTGGGCTCACCGCACTACTCAAGCCTGGAGTCTGGAGGAGGTGGTGCTGCAAGCCACAGGTGGGTAGGGTGAGGCCCACACTGTGTGTAACTGAGCTTGTGTTAGTTGCCGTTGTGTGTAACTGAGCTTGTGTTAGTTGCCGTTGTGTGTAACTGAGCTTGTGTTAGGTGTCGTTGTGTGTAACTGAGCTTGTGTTAGTTGTGATTGTGTGTGTTTGTTGTGATTGTGTAAGTAGGGTTGTGTTCCATGGGTTGATATGAGTGAACAATATGTGTGCAGTTGTAGTTTTGTGTGTTATTGTGTTTGTGTGTTTGTGTTTGTGTATGATTGTGTTTGTGTGTTTGTGTATGATTGTGTTTGTGTGTTTGTGTATGATTGTGTTTGTGTGTTTGTGTATGATTGTATTTGTGTATGATTGTATTTGTGTATGATTGTGTTTGTGTATGATTGTGTATGATTGTGTTTGTGTGTTTGTGTATGATTGTGTTTGTGTATGATTGTGTTTGTGTGTTTGTGTATGATTGTGTTTGTGTGTTTGTGTATGATTGTGTTTGTGTATGATTGTGTTTGTGTGTTTGTGTATGATTGTGTTTGTGTGTTTGTGTATGATTGTGTTTGTGTATGATTGTGTTTGTGTGTTTGTGTATGATTGTGTTTGTGTGTTTGTGTATGATTGTGTTTGTGTGTTTGTGTATGATTGTGTTTGTGTATGATTGTATTTGTGTATGATTATGTTTGTGTGTTTGTGTATGATTGTGTTTGTGTATGATTGTGTTTGTGTGTTTGTGTATGATTGTGTTTGTGTATGATTGTGTTTGTGTATGATTGTGTTTGTGTGTTTGTGTATGATTGTGTTTGTGTATGATTGTGTTTGTGTATGATTGTATTTGTGTATGATTGTGTTTGTGTGTTTGTGTATGATTGTGTTTGTGTATTTGTGTATGATTGTGTTTGTGTGTTTGTGTATGATTGTGTTTGTGTATGATTGTGTATGATTGTGTTTGTGTGTTTGTGTATGATTGTGTTTGTGTATGATTGTATTTGTGTATGATTGTATTTGTGTATGATTGTGTTTGTGTATGATTGTGTTTGTGTGTTTGTGTGTTTGTGTATGATTGTGTTTGTGTATGATTGTGTTTGTGTATGATTGTGTTTGTGTATGATTGTATTTGTGTTTGTGTGTTTGTGTATGATTGTGTTTGTGTGTTTGTGTATGATTGTGTTTGTGTGTTTGTGTATGATTGTATTTGTGTATGATTGTATTTGTGTATGATTGTGTTTGTGTGTTTGTGTATGATTGTGTTTGTGTATGATTGTGTTTGTGTATGATTGTGTTTGTGTGTTTGTGTATGATTGTGTTTGTGTGTTTGTGTATGATTGTATTTGTGTATGATTGTGTTTGTGTGTTTGTGTATGATTGTGTTTGTGTATGATTGTGTTTGTGTGTTTGTGTATGATTGTGTTTGTGTGTTTGTGTATGATTGTGTTTGTGTATGATTGTATTTGTGTATGATTGTGTTTGTGTGTTTGTGTATGATTGTGTTTGTGTATGATTGTGTTTTTGTGTCTCAGGGGTGGATCTCAGTGAGCTGAGCCCCGAGGAGCTGCAGCAGCGTCTGCAGAGGCCTGCGCTGAGTGAAGCCTGCACCTCGCCTATCGCCTGGCCCAGGCAGGAGCCCCAGCTTTGGGACAGCAGCACCTCCCCTGTGGCTTCCCTGCTGACGGGACCGAAGCTCCAGGATGCCTGCTGCTCAGCCCTCTCCCCCCAGCTAGGGGTAAGCAGAGACCCTAACCTTAACCCTAACCCCTAACCCCTAACCCTAATCCTAACCCTAACCCCTAACCCCTAACCCATAACCCTAACCCTCCCCTCCCCAGATTCCACTTCTATCTGTAATGTTAGTGAATGAAACCCTGCTCCTCTCCCCAGCTGGAGCAGGCACTGGCTCACTGTGTCAGGGAGCTGGATCAGGTTCAAGAAGAGCACAGCCGGGCGATTGCAGAACTGAAGGAGAGACATCGGAGAGTCCCAGTCCAGTGCTCCAGCATGTGTGTGTTAGTGTGTGTGCGCGTTAGTGTGTGTGTTTGACGTGGGTTAGGTTGTGTGTGTGTGTTTGATGTGGGTTAGGGTTAGTGTGTGTGTTTGACGTGGGTTGGGGTTAGTGTGTGTGTGTTTGACGTGGGTTGGGGTTAGTGTGTGTGTGTTTGACGTGGGTTAGGGTTAGTGTGTGTGTGTTTGACGTGGGTTAGGGTTAGTGTGTGTGTGTTTGACGTGGGTTGGGGTTAGTGTGTGTGTTTGACGTGGGTTGGGGTTAGTGTGTGTGTGTTTGACGTGGGTTAGGGTTAGTGTGTGTGTGTTTGACGTGGGTTAGGGTTAGTGTGTGTGTGTGTTTGACGTGGGTTGGGGTTAGTGTGTGTGTGTTTGACGTGGGTTAGAGTTAGTGTGTGTGTTTGACGTGGGTTGGGGTTAGTGTGTGTGTGTTTGACGTGGGTTGGGGTTAGTGTGTGTGTGTTTGACGTGGGTTAGGGTTAGGGTGTGTGTGTTTGACGTGGGTTAGGGTTAGTGTGTGTGTGTTTGACGTGGGTTAGGGTTAGTGTGTGTGTTTGACGTGGGTTGGGGTTAGTGTGTGTGTGTTTGACGTGGGTTGGGGTTAGTGTGTGTGTGTTTGACGTGGGTTGGGGTTAGTGTGTGTGTGTTTGACGTGGGTTAGGGTTAGTGTGTGTGTGTTTGACGTGGTCGTTGACCGGGGCACTGTCTTTCAGGAGACAGGTGTGCAGTCTGCTGGAGAGGGAGGAGCTTGCTGGGATAGACCCGCCCCATCCCCCCTCAGACAGGTGAGACAGGCGATACTTTCTCAGCGTTTCAGTGTAATAGTGCAGTGTAACACACACCTGCGAGGCTTGGTGTTGGTTAGGGTTCACACATGGCATGTTTTATGAACAGCAGCTGTGTGTGAGGGAGCCAGGCCAGAGTCTGCGGAGGAGCCCATTGGTCCAGGGAGCAGGAGGAGTAGGAGGAGCCAGAGGCTGGGAGCCAATCAGAGCCTGGCCCTGCCAGCCGTTCAGAACGCACCGCAACTGAGCCATCTACCAGAGGACGTGAGGATACCTACACAATATACACAACTCAACACAGCTCCTACACAATATACACAACTCCTCTGTGTGTGTGTGATTGTGGTGTTTTCCAGTCCTCGTGTGTGTGTGATTGTGGTGTTTTCCAGTCCTCGTGTGTGTGTGATTGTGGTGTTTTCCAGTCCTCGTGTGTGTGTGATTGTGGTGTTTTCCAGTCCTCGTGTGTGTGTGTGATTGTGGTGTTTTCCAGTCCTCGTGTGTGTGTGATTGTGGTGTTTTCCAGTCCTCGTGTGTGTGTGATTGTGGTGTTTTCCAGTCCTCGTGTGTGTGTGATTGTGGTGTTTTCCAGTCCTCGTGTGTGTGTGATTGTGGTGTTTTCCAGTCCTCGTGTGTGTGTGATTGTGGTGTTTTCCAGTCCTCGTGTGTGTGTGATTCTGGTGTTTGGTGTCCCGCAGGTTTGGACCCGGATGAAGGTTCTGGATAAGAAGGCCCAGCAGAATCGGGACCGCGCGGCCCAGCGGGTTCACAGAGAGACAGGCCGGGCCCTCGAGAGATTGCTATCAGAACAGAGGAGACTGAAACTGAGACCTGAGAACACAGAGAGAAAGACAGAGAGAGAGCAGGACACAGGTACAACACAGAGAGAGCTAAACAGAGTGTGTGTGTGTGTAACCTCGCTCTCTCAGAGCAGTACCAGTGTGTGTGTGTGTGTGTGTAACCTCGCTCTCTCAGAGCAGTACCAGTGTGTGTGTGTGTAACCTCGCTCTCTCAGAGCAGTACCAGTGTGTGTGTGTGTGTGTGTAACCTCGCTCTCTCAGAGCAGTACCAGTGTGTGTGTGTGTAACCTCGCTCTCTCAGAGCAGTACCAGTGTGTGTGTGTGTGTAACCTCGCTCTCTCAGAGCAGTACCAGTGTGTGTGTGTGTGTGTGTAACCTCGCTCTCTCAGAGCAGTACCAGTGTGTGTGTGTAACCTCGCTCTCTCAGAGCAGTACCAGTGTGTGTGTGTGTGTGTGTAACCTCGCTCTCTCAGAGCAGTACCAGTGTGTGTGTGTGTGTAACCTCGCTCTCTCAGAGCAGTACCAGTGTGTGTGTGTGTGTGTGTGTGTAACCTCGCTCTCTCAGAGCAGTACCAGTGTGTGTGTGTGTGTGTGTGTAACCTCGCTCTCTCAGAGCAGTACCAGTGTGTGTGTGTAACCTCGCTCGCTCTCTCTCCCTCTCTGAGCAGTACCAGTATGTGTGTGTGTGTGTGTGCAACCTCGCTCGCTCTCTCTCAGAGCAGTACCAGTGTGTGTGTGTGTGTGTGTGTGTGTGTGTGTAACCTCGCTCGCTCTCTCTCCCTCTCTGAGCAGTACCAGTGTGTGTGTGTGTGTGTGTGTAACCTCGCCGTCTCTCTCCCTCACTGAGCAGTACCAGTGTGTGTGTGTGTGTGTAACCTCGCTCTCTCTCTCTTAGAGCAGTACCAGTGTGTGTGTGTGTAACCTCGCCGCTCTCTCTCCCTCTCTCTCAGAGCAGTACCAGTATGTGTGTGTGTGTGTAACCTCGCTCGCTCTCTCAGAGCAGTACCAGTGTGTGTGTGTGTAACCTCGCTCGCTCTCTCTCTGAGCAGTACCAGTGTGTGTGTGTGTAACCTCGCTCGCTCTCTCTTAGAGCAGTACCAGTGTGTGTGTGTGTAACCTCGCTCGCTCTCTCCCTCTCTCTCAGAGCAGTACCAGTGTGTGTGTGTGTGTGTGTGTAACCTCGCTCGCTCTCTCTCCCAGCAGTACCAGTGTGTGTGTGTGTGTGTGTAACCTCGCTTGCTCTCTCTCCCAGCAGTACCAGTGTGTGTGTGTGTGTGTGTGTGTGTGTGTGTGTAACCTCGCTCGCTCTCTCTCCCTCTCTCTCAGAGCTCATCCTGCCTGCTATCTTCATGCCCTTGAACCCGGTTCACGTCTCCTCTCAGAAGGAGCGGTTCGTGCTCCGCTCGCTGCACCAGCACTGGCCCTCCCTTTCTAGGAATGTATCCTTCAGTCAGAACCAGGACCTGGGGCTGTTTCATTGGGAGAGGGGAGTGTGGGGGTTTGAGAGGGTTGGAGGGGGTGGTAAATGGAAGTGAGGTGTGCAGGGTGGGAGGAGTCAGGGGGCATGAAGCTCAGCTCACACCCCGCCTCCCCGGTGTTCTGCAGCTGTCAGAAGTGCTTTCCTTAGCCCCGCCCCCAGGGAGTGTCAGTCCTGAGCCTGCCAGAGCCGACGGTGATGCTGCCCAATAGGGAGCTGCGACAGAGGACAGCCTCGCCCACCAGAGAGACCACACCCCCAAGAGGAGGGACACTGGGAGGCCACACCCCCAGGGAGGGGCCCTAAACTGGGAGTGGCCACACCCACAAGAGCAGTCTGCTGGGCTATGCCATGGGCAGCAGTGTGGAGTAGTGGTTAGGGATCTGGACTCTTGACCGGAGGGTTGTGGGTTCAATCCCAGGTGGGGACACTGCTGCTGTACCCTTGAGCAAAGTACTTTACCTAGATTGCTCCAGTAAAAACCCAACTGTATAAATGGGGAATTGTATGTAAAAAATAATGTGATATCTTGTAACAATTGTAAGTCGCCCTGGATAAGGGCGTCTGCTTAGAAATTAATAATAATAACAATTGTAAGTCACCCTGGATAAGGGCATCTGCTAAGAAATAAATAGTAAAATAATAATAATTACATACAGCATTACCTAAAAACAAAGAAAGCACAGTAAAGCAGATTTTCGATCTGTCATTCTTACCTGCTGTTTGCTGAAATCTCCAACCTGGTTTATTTTTGTAATATCTAATTTTCATTGGTTTGAAGCACAGTAGTGTTTGGCACACACAATCCCACACTAAAACAGTAATGTGTGTGCGTGTCAGTGTGTGCATGCGTGCGTGCGTTTTTATCAGTGTGTGTGCATGTGTGGGTGTCAGTGTGTGTGTGTCTCAGTGCGTGTGTCAGTGTGTGTGTGTGTGCATGCGTGTGTATCAGTGTGTCAGTGTGCGTGTGTCAGTGTGTGCGTGTATCATTTTAAAAGGGAAACTGCTGTATACCATAAGGTGCAGAATCAAATAGAAACGGTCATGCAGGTACACAGAAACTGAGCATTCACACTTTTATTAACTCTCTAATACAATGACGCATGTAAGACATTCTGCTTGAGTTCATGGATTTCTGTTTCTTTACACAGAAACACGTATTTCTGGATTTCGTCTTTGTGCAAGCTCACAATGTTATTAAACACGCAGACGGATTCGCTTCACGCTGCACTGCGTATTGTTAATGTGTTTTTCCCGGATCTGTAATAAATAATTTTCATTTTGGTAAATGAAGTGGTATTAAGTTATTCTGGCGTTCTTTTTTTGTTGTTGCTATCTATCAGTCCTTCTGGCCGATCAGTCTGATATCTGCCTGTTTGACAGTTGGAAATTCAGCACAGGGGAATTCATTGGCGTTTCTTGCAAACAGTGAGCTGGGAACGAGTGGAGATTAGAAGCAAGACACAGAATATTTCATCACACAGTGACTTTCTGATGTGAATCTCTAGGATTATAACTGCGATGATTATTCATTTTCCATTCATTTTTGCTTCCAGTAAACTCAACATTATTAAGGTGACCGATGTTCTTCTGTTTCCAGCGCAAACAACACATTCACTCCAGAGATTCAGGGGGCTCAGAGTTTTTCAGAAATGTATTTCCACAGTGCTTAAAACACTTAGACCCGGTGTAAAGAGAAAGGCTTGAAAAGCCAAATCATCACTGACTTGTTTACCATGCGGACATTATTCATTATCAAACGATCACAGGATCACAGAGAGGTCTGGTAAAGCATAGGGAAGCATTGTAAAGCACAGAGAGGTCTGGTAAAGCATAGGGAAGCATTGTAAAGCACAGAGAGGTCTGGTAAAGCATAGGGAAGCATTGTAAAGCACAGAGAGGTCTGGTAAAGCATAGGGAAGCATTGTAAAGCACAGAGAGGTCTGGTAAAGCATAGGGAAGCATTGTAAAGCACAGAGAGGTCTGGTAACGCATAGGGAAGCATTGTAAAGCACAGAGAGGTCTGATAAAGCATAGGGAAGCATTGTAAAGCACAGAGAGGCATGGTAAAGCATAGGGAAGCATTGCAAAGCACAGAAAAGTATGTTAAAGCATAGGGAAGCATTGCAAAGCACAGAGAAGTATGTTAAAGCATAGGGAAGCATTGCAAAGCACAGAGAAGTATGTTAAAGCATAGGGAAGCATTGTGAAGCACAAACAGGTATTATAAAGTTTGCGAATTGTTCGGCAGGCTGTAGACGTGATGTCGTGTTCGTGCAGAGTTCCAGGATATTCGTGCACAAATCTTTATCATTTCAGCTGAACACGACCCGCCAGTACGTGAGAATAACGAATGCGCACAAACTTACCCAGAGCGGTCTGTCCGAGCAGAGTAACACGGTAACAACACTGCTGACTGACCGGACTGCCCGCCCGGATATCAAACGACAGAGAGACCGGCGCACTGGTTTTATCAAGTGCAATTAGAAATACGTCCACACAACCAAAAATAAAAAACTTTATTAACTTGGTTATAAATAAACATGGACTGCGTCAGGTGTGCGCATTAAAATCACATAAAAGAAATATTACCGAGTCTGCTACAAACCCGCCCCTAGACGCCATCTTCTCTCACCATGGAAACGGATTTAAATCGGTGAGCCAATGCTGCCATCGTGTGGCTCCAGGTGGCCACCTCCTAATGCTATTCAATACTATTCGAGTTTCTGTTTTGTCGTGAGCTGTTGTTTTATTATTGATAATATTTTAAAGCAAGACAGTTTCCAACTAATCAACCAAAACAAAACAACAAATTAAGCCGGAACCTGCCTGAAAGAAGGGCTTTAGAGTCGTGTGAACTGTAGTTCTCTACCGATGCTGCCCCCGTGTGGCGAGGGTGTGGAACTGTTGCGTATTGTCTTAAACAATCTGATTGGATAAAATGAGTTGCAGAAAGTACCTGGCTCCTGATTGGCGCACGCAGTTAGCGAATCAAACTGAGAAACGCGATACTCACTTTGCATAGACCTTATGGCTGTCCAGCGCGCACACCTGTTTAAAAACGTATTTCATGATTAATAAATAATAAGAATATAGCGGTAGCCACAGTCTTGCTTTAAAAGTATTATCAGTGTCAGTGTCAGTGTGTGGGTGTGGGGGTCAGTGTCAGTGTGTGGGTGTGGGGGTCAGTGTCAGTGTGTGGGTGTGGTTGGTGGATGGGTGTGTGGTGTGTGGGTGTGGGTCAGTGTCAGTGTGTGTGGTGTGTGGGTGTGTGGGTCAGTGTCAGTGTGTGGGTGTGGGGGTCAGTGTCAGTGTGTGGGTGTGGTGTGTGTGTGTGGGTGTGTGTGTGTGTGGTGTGTGGGTGTGTCAGTGTCAGTGTGTGGGTGTGGTGTGGTGGTGTGTGTGTGGTGTGTGTGGTGTGGTGTGTCAGTGTGTGTGTGTGGGTGTGGGGTCAGTGTCAGTGTGTGGGTGTGTGTGTGGTGTGTGTGTGTGTGTGGTGTGTGGGTGGGTGTGTCAGTGTCAGTGTGTGGGTGTGGTGTGTGTGGTGGGTGTGTCAGTGTCAGTGTGTGTGTGTGTGTGGGTGTCAGTGTCAGTGTGTGGGTGTGGTGTGGTGGATGGGTGTGTGGTGTGTGGGTGTGGGGGTCAGTGTCAGTGTGTGGGTGTGGTTGGTGGATGGGTGTGTGGTGTGTGGGTGTGTGGGTCAGTGTCAGTGTGTGGGTGTGGGGGTCAGTGTCAGTGTGTGGGTGTGGTTGGTGGATGGGTGTGTGGTGTGTGGGTGGGTGTGTCAGTGTCAGTGTGTGGGTGTGGGGGTCAGTGTCAGTGTGTGGGTGTGGTGTGGTGGATGGGTGTGTGGGTGTGTGGGTGGGTCAGTGTCAGTGTGTGGGTGTGGGGGTCAGTGTCAGTGTGTGGGTGTGGTGTGGTGGTGTGGGTGTGTGGTGTGTGGTGTGGGTGTCAGTGTGTGGGTGTGGTCAGTGTCAGTGTGTGGGTGTGGTTGGTGGATGGGTGTGTGGTGTGTGGGTGGGTGGGTCAGTGTCAGTGTGTGGGTGTGGTTGGTGGATGGGTGTGTGGTGTGTGGGTGTGTGGGTCAGTGTCAGTGTGTGGGTGTGGGTGGTGGATGGGTGTGTGGTGTGTGGTGTGTGGGTGTGGGGGTCAGTGGGTGGGTGTGTCAGTGTCAGTGTGTGGGTGTGGTTGGTGGATGGGTGTGTGGTGTGTGGGTGTGGGGGTCAGTGTCAGTGGGTGGGTGTGGGGGTCAGTGACAGAGGGTGGGTGGGTGTGGGGGTCAGTGTCAGTGTCAGTGTGTGGATGTGGTTGGTGGATGGGTGTGTGGTGTGAATATCCTGTAAAATGAAACATTTTTAAACAAATCACTGGATACGGAAAACTTTACTACTCTTTATTAGAACACAAAAAAGAGTCAAATTTCAAAATATATCATCATCTCGGAAAGAAATATTCTACCCTATACATAATATAGATGACCTGTTTGTAAATATTCTACCCTATACATAATATAGATGACTTTTTATTTTCTTTTTTTTTGTGCAAAATTTAAGGTTTTTCATCATCACCTAGGAAACGACATGGAAACAACACTGACTGCTACACCCACTGCCCTGCCAGCAGAGAGAGAGAGAGAGAGAGAGAGAGAGAGAGAGAGAGAGAGAGAGAGAGAGAGAGAGAGAGAGAGAGAGAGAGAGAGAGAGAGAGAGAGGGAGGGGAGGAGGGGAGAGAGAGAGAGAGAGCGAGAGAGAGAGAGATATACGCTATACAAAGTTGGCAAAAAAAAGTACACATCACGACTGTGTTAAATGAACACTCCTGTTGAGAGACAGCCCTGGGAGGGACAAGGAGGCGGGAGCAAGACCCCACGGACCAAACTAAAGCACAAATCTGGGTGGGGCGCTGAATAAAGGGGGTCTCTGGTGGATACATTAGGGTTCCAGCGCGACTCTGCTACAGTGCATCAGGGTAGAGGTTCAATGCTGGGGTTCAGGTCAGCTGATATGGGTGGTGTGTGATGTTGGGGGCTCCAGGGGGGCTCGTTGCCTTTGTCTCGTCCCAGACTGTGCATCACCAACAAAAATACCCAAAGCTGCTTTCTCAGCCCTGATTCAAGAAGGGCAGGCTGCAGTTATTACTGTTAAAATGACACGTGGAAAAGGCTTCAGTGCAAATACTGAAACAACCTGGACAGGAAATCGGGAAAAACTCAAAACTTGTTTTCTCTTCTCGTAAGAAAAAAACACACACACACACACACGATCCCACAGTAAAACACACACACCAAGCACACAAACCCACAGTAAAACACACAAACCCACAGAAAAATTGAGCCCTGAAAACAATGTAAAGGTCTTGGTTGGTTCTCTGGGAGAGGACAGTCTCGAGGCTCCACAAGCATAGAGGGGCCACTCCGGGCAATTAGCTTCCCAAACAAGCGCTTTGCCATATATCTCATGCAATTCAGCTCAGTCCCCACTAGGAGGTATTGTGAGCTAACTAATCACCGAGGAATGTGATTTGAGCTGTGGGTTTACCCACCCCAGTAATCCCTCTGCGTCCACGGATAGACCACAGAGCCAGGGGGAGGCTGTAGCGCAGTTAAAAATGCGCGACGTTTCAAGCATACCCAGCTACGCGTACAGGGCTCCGCCGGCACATCTCTGACAGGAAGCACCTTCCTGCAGGGCAGACCTGGGCGTGTTGGGCTCAGCTGTTACGTTGTGCAAAGAGAATGAAGCTGGGTTTTCTGTTTCTGTTTGTGTGAATGTAATGTTTCAACTCTACTGTACAAGAACAAGCTTGTACATGAAATACAAATACTACTAATACTCATACTACTAATAATACTAATAAAAGGAACGAGTGAAGCTGTGTGTGTTTCGTTCAGGTTTCAATGGCTTTTGGTCGCTGCTATTATTTTTTTCTTGGCTGCTTCTCGTTTTTCACACGACTCTGAACCAACGCAGTGGAACTGGAAGAAACAATATTTCACTGAAACCAGAAACCGAGACGCACGGCCCGTCACAGACGCACGGCCCGTCACAGATGCACTGCCCGTCACAGACGCAAGGCCCGTCACAGACGCAAGGCCCGTCACAGACGCAAGGCCCGTCACAGACGCACTGCCCGTCACAGACGCAAGGCCCGTCACAGACGCACTGCCCGTCACAGACGCACGGCCCGTCACAGACGCACGGCCCGTCACAGACGCACGGCCCGTCACAGACGCACTGCCCGTCACAGACGCACGGCCCGTCACAGACGCACGGCCCGTCACAGACGCACTGCCCGTCACAGACGCACGGCCCGTCACAGACGCAAGGCCCGTCACAGACGCACGGCCCGTCACAGACGCACTGCCCGTCACAGACGCAAGGCCCGTCACAGACGCAAGGCCCGTCACAGACACAAGGCCCGTCACAGACACAAGCTGACATCGAGGAAAGACTTTGAGTCGAAACAATGGTTATAAAGATGAAGGCAAGCAAAGCAATGGCCAGAGAACAGGCTGAATTTACACTGCGCCCGCCCCGAGAGAACTGTGTGCTCCCAGTTCAGACCAAGCCTTTATCAACACCCTTCCCTTTAACAGTTATTATTATTATTATTATTATTATTATTATTATTATTATTATTATTATTATTATTATTATTAAATAAACATTTGCATCTTGTCTTTTAAAAAGTGCAGATAAACCTCGCCCAGCCACACAGACAGCAGGCGTGGCGAGAGAGAGCAAGCACCCTCATGAAGCACCGGCACTACCCTTACACATGAAACAAACACATGCACACACACACACCGACATGCACAGTGAAGATGAGCCTGGCACCCTCCTCAGCACACGCCCTGCTAGCAAGTCCTTTATGAGAGGTGTCCATATTAATCTTACTAGTATTAGCGTTATGATGGTTGCTGTTGTCATTGTCAGCGTTCTTGAAGCTGCAGGAACCACAAGCCTTGCAGCTTTGTTAATGCATTGTTTTTGTAAGGAGGGATGCACCAGCTATCTTCTTATGTGGAATTGTTCTCTGAAACGTGAGCTACAGCACTTCGCACACACTTGAGATACAGATGAGATGTTTATTACACAATGGATTGATGGGTTTGTGCCAGTGCTGGACAGCCACTCAGTTCAGTTCAATTCAGTTTATTTTGTGTTTTTTTAAAGGATCTGCGATGGCAGTTCTGGGTCCCGGAGTTTCTCCCCCGGGACTCGCTCATCTATTGATTGATTGATTGATTGATTGATTAATTGATTGATTGATTGATTGACAGATGGCTTAAGTTGTACCCGTTTAGAGAGTTGCCATGACAACGAGCCCCCCCCCGCCCCACGTCTTGATTGCGTTGAGTGTCCAGCGTTCTTTGTCCTTGCGGTTTTCTCGTGGTCGTGACAGACAGGGATGGGGACGGGGACGGGGATGGGGAGGGGGGACGTCTCAGGCCTTCAGCTGGTGCCACTGAGCCACGGCCTGGCGAGGCCGGCCTATCATGTCCTTCCAGTGCTTTACCTCCCCCGGGCCACTCTTCCACGACAGGTAGATCTGAAACACACAGAGAGCCGAGAATGATAAACCCAGAAACACACAGAGAGCCGAGACTCTGATAAACCCAGAAACACACAGAGAGCCGAGACTCTGATAAACCCAGAAACACACAGAGAGCCAAGACTCTGATAAACCCAGAAACACACAGAGAGCCGAGACTCTGTTAAACCCAGAAACACACAGAGAGCCGAGACTCTGATAAACCCAGAAACACACAGAGAGCCGAGACTCTGATAAAACCAGAAACACATAGAGAGCCGAGACTCTGATAAACCCAGAAACACACAGAGAGCCGAGACTCTGATAAACCAGAAACACACAGAGAGCCGAGACTCTGATAAACCCAGGAACACACAGAGAACCGAGACTCTGATAAACCCAGAAACACCCAGAGAGCCGAGACTCTGAAAAACCCAGAAACACACAGAGAACCGAGACTCTGATAAACCAGAAACACACAGAGAGCCGAGACTCTGAAAAACCCAGAAACACACAGAGAGCCGAGACTCTGATAAAACCAGTGCACAGTGCTGCTGTGTAAGTGAGTTCCTGTGTGCCTGGATGTGTTGCAGTGCACAGTGCTGCTATTGTGACTCTGCCCCCAGGTCACTGTGTCGGTGTGTCTCTGTGTGTGTGTGTGTTGGTGTGTGTGTCTCTGTGTCGGTGTGTCTCTGTGTGTGTGTGTGTTGGTGTGTCTCTGTGTCGGTGTGTGTGTCTCTGTGTCGGTGTGTCTCTGTGTGTGTGTGTGTTGGTGTGTCTCTGTGTTGGTGTGTGTGTCTCTGTGTCGGTGTGTCTCTGTGTGTGTGTGTGTTGGTGTGTCTCTGTGTTGGTGTGTGTGTCTCTGTGTCGGTGTGTCTCTGTGTGTGTGTGTGTTGGTGTGTCTCTGTGTCGGTGTGTGTGTCTCTGTGTCGGTGTGTCTCTGTGTGTGTGTGTTGGTGTGTCGCTGTGTCTGTGTGTGTGTGTGTGTCGGTGTGTGTGTGTCTCTGTGTGTGTGTGTCTCTGTGTCGGTGTGTCTGTGTGTGTGTGTGTGTTGGTGTGTCTCTGTGTGTGTGTGTCTGTGTGTGTGTGTGTGTGTCGGTGTGTCTGTGTCTCTGTGTGTGTGTGTCTCTGTGTCGGTGTGTCTGTGTGTGTGTGTGTGTTGCTGTGTCTCTGTGTTGGTGTGTGTGTCTCTGTGTTGGTGTGTGTGTCTCTGTGTCGGCGTGTGTGTCTCTGTGTCGGCGTGTCTCTGTGTGTGTGTGTGTGTGTGTGTTGGTGTGTCTCTGTGTGTGTGTCTCTGTGTCGGTGTGTCTCTGTGTGTGTCTCTCTGCGTCAGTGTGTGTCTCTGTGTCGGTGTGTCCCCGCCCCTCTCACCTTGCCGATGACATCGTTGCGGCTCAGTCTGTCCTTGTCCATCACGGTGATGATGATGGTTGTCTCTCGGAGCCGCTCGGTGGGGATTTCGAAGGGGAAGGACTCGTTGAAGACGGGGTTGAGGCAGCACTTCATCACCACCGTCTTCTTCTTCTCAACACGCTTGTCCTTGTGCATCAGCCACAACTTCACATAGGGGTCTGAGACAGGGACACACAAAGGAACACGTCAGAACAGCTCTAACCACCCTCCCTCCCAGTCCCTCAGCGCTGACCCCTAGACTTCCCAGTCCCTCAGCGCTGACCCCTAGACTTCCCAGTCCCTCAGCGCTGACCCCTAGACTTCCCAGTCGCTCAGCGCTGACCCCTAGATTTCCCAGTCGCTCAGCGCTGACCCCTAGATTTCCCAGTCCCTCAGCGCTGACCCAGAGATTTCCCAGTCCCTCAGCGCTGACCCCTAGACTTCCCAGTCGCTCAGCGCTGACCCCTAGATTTCCCAGTCCCTCAGCGCTGACCCAGAGATTTCCCAGTCCCTCAGCGCTGACCCAGAGATTTCCCAGTCCCTCAGCGCTGACCCAGAGATTTCCCAGTCCCTCAGCGCTGACCCAGAGATTTCCCAGTCCCTCAGCACTGACCCCTAGATTTCCCAGTCCCTCCCAGTCCCTGGGCTCCTCCTACCTGAGGTGCCCCCGATGTCCATGGCTTTGAGGTTGCGGGCTTTGATGATGTTCACAGTGATGGTGTTGGCTGTGGGGTTGTAGCAGAGAGACAGCAGCAGCTCCCCTCGACTCCCCTGCAACACACACACACACACCCCTTCGATTTACAGGACCTCTGCATCCTTTCCCATGGTCAGACTCCGTTCACCACCGTGCACCCTGGTTTGCCATGCTGAAGGGTTAACTCTATGTTTGTATCAGGGCTATGAAGACACTGGTCTGGTCTTAGAGGCTGTATACGTAGTAGATGGAACAGTACAAGGCTGATAGCTTGGCATACTGTCTGATAGATTCAGTGGCTATTCAGGACAGTCACACGCCCTGAAAGCAGTGCCACTAGTCCAGCTCGTTTCATCACATATTTCTTCTAACTGTAAGCTAGATGGCCATTATATAACGTCTAGAGGAATATTTGCAATAAGTGTGTGTTTCTGTATTACTGTAATAAACAGAATAATTAATAGCATGATTCTAGTTGCTTCCACAACCCTGTTTTTAATATGCTTTACCGTGCGTCCTAAACATATTGACTTCGCACACACACGCTCTTAGAGACGTGGCTTTCACAAAGTCCTTCTTAAACAGCAGTGGAATTCAGGTCCAAAACTTGGTGTTTCACTTACTTTTCAATACAAACATTCTCTAGAGAGACTCTCACTCACACTGCGCTTTTCAGAAAGCCCCCTGACCCCTATATTCTGTTTCAATAACAAGGACGATTCTGTAAATGAAAAGCTGTGTTTAACCCTAAATGAAAACAGGATTGGATGCGAGATGGACTCCAGTCTCGTCCGGTCACTCTGTCATGGGTTTGAATGAAGGATTGGATGCAAGATGGACTCCAGCCTCGTCCGGTCACTCTGTCATGGGTTTGAATGAAGGATTGGATGCAAGATGGACTCCAGCCTCGTCCGGTCACTCTGTCATGGGTTTGAATGAAGGATTGGATGCAAGATGGACTCCAGCCTCGTCCGGTCACTCTGTCATGGGTTTGAATGAAGGATTGGATGCAAGATGGACTCCAGCCTCGTCCGTCACTCTGTCATGGGTTTGAAATGAAGGATTGGATGCAAGATGGACTCCAGCCTCGTCCGGTCACTCTGTCATGGGTTTGAATGAAGGATTGGATGCAAGATGGACTCCAGCCTCGTCCGGTCACTCTGTCATGGGTTTGAATGAATGATTGGATGTGAGATGGACTCCAGCCTCGTCCGTCACTCTGTCATGGGTTTGAATGAAGGATTGGATGCAAGATGGACTCCAGCCTCGTCCGGTCACTCTGTCATGGGTTTGAATGAAGGATTGGATGTGAGATGGACTCTAGTCTCTTACACTGCCGTCAATGCAGGGCTTCAGCTCCTTCCAGAAGGTCTGCATGTGCGCCAGGTCCACCTTGTTGAGCGGGATGGACACCTCCCCGATCGGGTCGTTCCGACTGAACCGGTCATAATCCAGAACCTGCAGGTACAGGGTCCGCTGCACCACCTTCTCATAGGGGAACCCTGGAGAGAGGAGACAAGAGAGAGGGGAGAGAGAGGACAGAGGCCATGAAGACAGAATTTCACAGACTGAATCCAGATTGTATCTACACGAGTCACAATATTTCCGCCACTCTGCATGGGTTCATTCTCTTGAACAGGAAGGTCTCGTTCCAGTGTGGGTTGAGGTTCTTCCTCTTCACCTTGGTCTCCAGTTCCCCTCCCTCTCCCCCCTCTCTCCCCCCTCTCCCCCCTCTCTCCCCTCTCCCCTCTACCTCCTCACCCTCGAACAGGAAGGTCTCGTTCCAGTGTGGGTTGAGGTTCTTCCTCTTCACCTTGGTCTCCAGCTTGTTCTTCTTGTCTGGCAGCAGGTAGATCTTGACGAAGGGGTCGCTGGTGCCGCTGAAGTCCTTGGCCGGCAGCTCCTGCCCCTTCAGGATCTTCACCGTGAGCGTCGAATCCTGGAAGTTGTAGCCAACGCTGAACTGGATCCGACCTAGCTTCTCCCTGCCGGGACCCTCGTGCCCATCGTCGTCCTCCGAGCCTGGGGAGAGCTGGGGGTAGGGGAGAGGGAGGGGAGGGGGTAGTGATAATTCCTCTACAGGAAAATATACTTGAACTTTGACCCATTCGACTCCTCGAGACCATCACTTTCAATTCAAACACAAAATGTCTCGTTTCCAATCACTCGACAACACCTACAGTACAGAAATGTTCATTAATGATCAACAAAATGAGAATACATAAAAGAAAGATGTCAAGCTGGTACATTCAGTATTCCAGAGAAACTGAGAGGAACGGAAATTAAAACAAGGTAAAGGCAATCATCCAAATGAAGCTGAAGCACTAACGGATACCGACACAGAACGCCTGCACAGCCCTGAAACACAACGCTTAAAAAATAAAACTCGCCTTCTTTAATATCAGCATCACAAGGGTATCCATGCATTATAAAAATAATAGATGGGCCTCTTCAGTGAGTTACAGGAAAACAATTCCATCTCGGGTTTCTGTGACAGTTTAGAAACTCAATTTATGGCGTCACAGAAAATAATTATTTTCCTGTAACTCACTGGAAGCCCATCTATTATATATATATATATATATATATATATATATATATATATATATATATATATATATATATATATATATATATATATATATATATCGTCTTCAGACAGCATGGTACAAACAGCCAGGCAGACTGAACACAGAAACTCTCATATTTAAACAGCACGAGTCTGCCCGGATATTACTACCCTGCTGCTATCTGAAGAAGGCTGATTATTAAAACAGCTTCTCATGGCTGCTCTTCTTCTTGAAGTGCTTCTTGTGATCGTGAGCATCCGGATTCTCCGTGCGCAGAGAGCGCTGTGTGCTGTGTTTCAATTGTCCGCACTCTCTCTCTCTCTATACATATCTATATATAAGGAGTTCACACTCCTGCATGCACAGGGAGTCTGTGTTTTATTTTGTAACAGGCACACAGGGAAATGGAAGACGTCACATTGTGGTAATTTCACACCCTCACATTCACAGCGATTCTAGACGAATAAACGGGTTCCTGATCAGCGACTAATATATTTCACAATAGAATTAAATCTGGTGTATATATATATATACAGTATATATATATATATATATAAACGGATGATCCTAATCCAGACCCTTTGCGCACACACAGATTGAGAAGTGATAGCACTAATGAGAAGCTCATTTCTACACGGAGGTCAGAATGTCGATGATAGAGTATTTGAAGCGTTTAAACCACAACAGGATGACGATGATAGAGGATTTGAAGCTTCCCCTGAGCTTCATTCCACTTTACCAAGCTTCCCCTGAGCTTCATTAGACTTTACCAAGCTTCCGCTGAGCTTCATTAGACTTTACCAAGCTTCCGCTGAGCTTCATTAGACTTTACCAAGCTTCCGCTGAGCTTCATTCCACTTTACCAAGCTTCCCCTGAGCTTCATTAGACTTTACCAAGCTTCCGCTGAGCTTCATTCCACTTTACCAAGCTTCCGCTGAGCTTCATTCCACTTTACCAAGCTTCCGCTGAGCTTCATTAGACTTTACCAAGCTTCCCCTGAGCTTCATTAGACTTTACCAAGCTTCCCCTGAGCTTCATTAGACTTTACCAAGCTTCCCCTGAGCTTCATTAGACTTTACCAAGCTTCCCCTGAGCTTCATTAGACTTTACCAAGCTTCCGCTGAGCTTCATTAGACTTTACCAAGCTTCCCCTGAGCTTCATTAGACTTTACCAAGCTTCCCCTGAGCTTCATTAGACTTTACCAAGCTTCCGCTGAGCTTCATTAGACTTTACCAAGCTTCCCCTGAGCTTCATTAGACTTTACCAAACTTCCCCTGAGCTTCATTAGACTTTACCAAGCTTCCCCTGAGCTTCATTAGACTTTACCAAGCTTCCCCTGAGCTTCATTAGACTTTACCAAGCTTCCCCTGAGCTTCATTAGACTTTACCAAGCTTCCCCTGAGCTTCATTAGACTTTACCAAGCTTCCCCTGAGCTTCATTCCACTTTACCAAGCTTCCGCTGAGCTTCATTAGACTTTACCAAGCTTCCGCTGAGCTTCATTAGACTTTACCAAGCTTCCCCTGAGCTTCATTCCACTTTACCAAGCTTCCCCTGAGCTTCATTCCACGTTCCCATGCTGAGGTTCCTACCATGAGCATCTCGCTGGTCAGGGAGTTGGCGAGGTCGGAGACGGAGGAGTGTGGCTCTGCCTCATCGTGGTGGAGCAGCCCCTGCACCGCGGTGGTGTTCCCCCCGGGTAACCTGCGGGAGAGAGGAGGCGGAGTCATGAATCATCCCCACACACCTGGGATTAACGATGCCCATGGCTGAGATTGCACACACGTCTCCAGGGGTCCCGGGTCAAAGACCCCCACCCCCCCCCACACCCCCTGCCAGGAACAGCACCCCCGACCATCTCACACTGCCGCTGCTGTGTTTGTGAGTGTCTCCCAGCAGGGGGCACTACAGGCAACTGCGGTGATGGAGGTGCAAACAGCTGCTTTAATGAGTCATGGAAAGGGCGCGTGTGTGCGTGTGTGTGTGCGTGTGCGCCTGCACTGTGCTGTCCCGTGGAGATTGCTTACAGCTCACACTTACCTTCACAGCCCCAGATTCAGTTGTGTAGTCCTGATCACATGCTCTACCTTACAGATTAGTACGCATGGGCACTGTTCATCTGGATTTAACCATTTTTAAATATTGAGACATGCATGTGTCATTGTTTGCGGTCCCAGGACCCTGCAGGTCAACAAGACCACCGGGGAAAGAGAGGGGGTAGAGAAGGCTTTCTGACGGATGTACAGACGGACGGACAGACTGCAGAGGGAGTGTGGAAAGGCACATTGCATGGTACAACAGGATGGTGAGCTTTGAGGCACTGAACAGAGAGAGAGAGAGAGAGAGAGAGAGAGAGAGAGAGAGAGAGAGAGAGAGAGAGAGAGAGAGAGAGAGAGAGAGAGAGAGAAAGGTCAACATTAGTTCACTGAGCTGCAAAAGACCGCTGGAAGTGACAAGAGCAGAGACTGCAGCCTACAAAAGCAAGAAGAGGATTTACATCAGTTAAACAAAAAATATAATAAAGAAGAAAAACAGGACAAAGACATTAGTTATCAAAAAACTACAAAACTATAAATCAGAGAGAGAGAGAGAGAGAGAGAGAGAGGGAGAGGGAGGGAGAGAGAGAGAGAGATTAGTCAATTACAAGGCAAGTAAAGAGAGCGAATCATTGCAGAGAGAGGAGAGCCCCAAAAAGAGTGAACAGACACCAAGACACAGACACTGAGAGCGAGGGAGAGGGGAACAGAGGGGGGAGGATGCTGGAAACAAAAGGAGACAAAGAGATTAAGTCAGACAACACAAGAGCACTTCCTAAAGCATGCCCCCTTCTCAAAACAGAGCCAATAAACTCACAAGCTATTACAGGTTCACAGTGAGCTTCATAATATCTTCAGATTCTAATAATGTGAGCTCAGTAATGTTAATAAGACTCAACTTGCAGAGCCAGTCCAGGTTTTGCCAGGAACTTTTCCTGAAACCTGAAGCTGTAGCTCAAACTGTTCTGCTAGTGGATTAATCAGCCATTCCCAGCCCAGGACTCTAACCGCTCCTCAAACCCGCTTCCCTCCACACTGCAGCCCAGCACTGTCTCTAACCACTGAGCTCCTCAAACCCGCTTCCCTCCACACTGCAGCCCAACGCTTTCTCTAACCACTGAGCTCCTCAAACCCGCTTCCCTCCACACTGCAGCCCAGCGCTTTCTCTAACCACTGAGCTCCTCAAACCCGCTTCCCTCCACACTGCAGCCCAACGCTTTCTCTAACCACTGAGCTCCTCAAACCCGCTTCCCTCCACACTGCAGCCCAGCGCTGTCTCTAACCACTGAGCTCCTCAAACCCGCTTCCCTCCAGTCACTCGTAACTATTTCACCTAAGTGTCAGTTCTAACGAATGAAGGTTGAAACAACATCTTCACTTTATTAGAACTGTTCTGCTGTGTTTATGGGTAGATATGCGCTGGCTGTCAATCCACCGACAGCAGCTTCTATTTAAAGTTCAACAGATTCACGAATCAAGCAGCCACTCGACCCAACTGTAAACTCCACCCAGTTATTTATTATTATTATTATTATTTTGTTTATTTAGCAGACGCCTTTATCCAAGGCGACTTACAGAGACTAGGGTGTGTGAACTATGCATCAGCTGCAGAGTCACTTACAATTACGTCTCACCCGAAAGACGGAGCACAAGGAGGTTAAGTGACTTGCTCAGGGTCACACAATGAGTCAGTGGCTGAGGTGGGATTTGAACCGGGGACCTCCTAGTTACAAGCCCTTTTCTTTAACCACTGGACCACACAGCCTCTTGCAGTTCAATAGCTAGAAAAGTCCTGGTGAGGCATTATCAATGTGTTCAGATGAAGCAGATCAGCTACTGAGAGAAGCACACACACACACACACACACTGTGAGACTGCGCCCGTCCTCCACACACACACTGTGAGACTGCGCCCGTCCTCCACACACACACTGTGAGACTGCGCCCGTCCTCCACACACACACACACACACACACACACTGTGAGACTGCGCCCGTCCTCCACACACACACTGTGAGACTGCGCCCATCCTCCACACACACACACACAATGTGAGACTGTGCCCGTCCTCCACACACACACACACTGTGAGACTGCGCCCGTCCTCCACACACACACACACACACACACACACACTGTGAGACTGTGCCCGTCCTCCACACACACACACACTGTGAGACTGCTCTAGTCCTCCACACACACACACTGTGAGACTGCGCCCGTCCTCCACACACACACACACACACACACACACACACACACACACAGTGAGACTGCGCCCGCCCCTCCACACACACACACTGTGAGACTGCGCCGCCCTCACACACACACACACACACACACACACACACACAATGTGAGACTGTGCCCGTCCTCCACACACACACACACACACACACACACACACACTGTGAGACTGTGCCCGTCCTCCACACACACACACACTGTGAGACTGCTCTAGTCCTCCACACACACACACACTGTGAGACTGCCTGCCCTCCCACACACACACACACACACACACACACACACACACTGTGAGACTGCTCTATTCCTCCACACACACACACTGTGAGACTGCCTGCCTCCTCCACACACACACACACACACACACACACACACACACACTGTGAGACTGCTCTAGTCCTCCACACACACACACTGTGAGACTGCTCTAGTCCTCCACACACACACACTGTGAGACTGCGCCCGTCCTCCACACACACACACACACACACACACACACACACACACACACACACACACACACACACACACACACTGTGATACTGCACCCGTCCTCCACACACAAACACACACACACACACACTGTGATACTGTGCCCGTCCTCCACACACACACACACACACACACACACACACACACACACACGGCCATGACCTGACCACACTAACACACCTGCTGTCCTCCAGTACACTACCCCACAGTCCCACAGGTCTTAACCTGTACCTTACTTTACAAGTTCCCTACCTACCTACCTACCCTGACTGCCTTGTATCCTAACCCCATACCTCTCCTGTGCCCTGCCCCCGCGCTCGCCCCCGTACCTCTTGTCCGAGGGGGTGTTCTGATTGTGCTGACCCGGTCCAATCTGCAGGTCCGGGATGTTGGCAAAATCATCCTGCTCTGAGATACCCATAACCAGCGACAGAACCACCATACGGCCTTCTCTGGAGGGAATGCACCGAGAGAGAGGGACAGAGGGAGAGGAGAGGAGAGGAGAGGAGAGGAGGGGAGGGGAGAGGAGGAGGGGAGATGAGGGGAGGGGAGAGGAAAGGAGGAGAGGAGGGGAGAGGAGATGAGTGGAGAGGAGGAGAGAGAGGAGAGGAGAGGAGAGAGAGAGGAGGGAGGAGGAGAGGAGAGGAGGGGAGGAGGGAGGAGGAGAGGAGAGGAGGGAGGGAGAGGAGAGGAGGAGGAGGGAGAGGAGAGGAGAGGAGGGGAGGAGGAGAGGAGAGGAGGAGGGAGAGGAGAGGAGGGAGGAGAGGAAGAGGGAGGGAGAGGAGAGAGGAGGGGAGAGGAGAGGAGATGAGGGAGAGGAGGGAGGGGAGGAGAGGAGAGGAGGAGGGAGAGGAGGAGAAGAGGGGAGAGGAGAGGAGATGAGGAGAGGGGAGATAAGGAGAGGAGGGGAGGACAGGGAAAGAAAAGGGATAGGAGAAGGGGAGGGAGAGGGAATGCATTGCAGCAAGACAGGGAGAGATTGGAAGGGATAGGACCATGCCCCAACCAGAAGAGGGAGAGAGAGAGGGAACGTGAAGAGGAGAGGGAGGGACAGAGGTAAAGAAGGTAAGGAGAGACAGACAGACAGACAATTCATGAAAGACAGGCAGACAACTCAGAAATGATCATTATTATTAGGAGAACCCCCTGAACACAATGCAGAATCATAGTCTACAGCAAATAAACACAGAGAATAGGCTGCGTTTCCTTTTTTATACAGAGTTTTCCTCCACAGTATTTGACACCCTCAAGGTGCTCCACCGATTAACTAGATATTACCAGACTGGAGGAGTGTCTGAAAGTTCCTCATTAAGGGCAGTTCTTTATTGTTTCGGCCCTGAGTGTGTTTGGGTTCCAGTTCAATGCAGTGCCTGTGTGTGCCAGCGTGTGTCTGTGTGTGAGCGTGTGTCTGTGTGTGCGAGCGTGTGTCTGTGTGCGGCGTGGTGTCTGTGTGTGGCGTGTGTGGAGTGCGTGTGCCTGTGTGTGTGAGTGTGTGTCACATCGCATCTGCTGAAACGGGAGCCTCAGCGCTGGGGATGAGAAGCCATTAGTGTGACAAGATGGGAGAAGTTTAGTTCTAGCTTATTAGGCATTAGTGCTGGACCTCAGTCTTTTATAGGTTTTAGTCTAATTGTGTGACAGTGAGAGCAGATTTAATATCAAGGAGCTGGCAGCTGCCTTGCCTAATCTATTCCAGCGCGCGCACACACACACACACACACACACACACACACACACACACACACACACACACACACACACACACACACACACACACACACACCAGAGCTGATCTCTCCCTCTCTATCTCCTCTCCCGCTCTCTGAACTGCTACACCAAGCCTGTCACATCGCCGCCATGACTTTAAACACAACACCAGAGCTGCTGTAGGCATTGTCAGATCTCCACACCCTTACACATGTTTACCACGGAACATTTGCAACGTGACTTAGCATTCTTTTTTTATGTGCTTTACCTGTGCATTACCTGTGCGTTACCTGTGCGTTACCTGTGCTTTACCTGTGCGTTACCTGTGCTTTACCTGTGCGTTACCTGTGCTTTACCTGTGCTTTACCTGTACGTTACCTGTGCTTTACCTGTGCTTTACCTGTGCGTTACCTGTGCGTTACCTGTGCTTTACCTGTGCTTTACCTGTGCGTTACCTGTGCGTTACCTGTGCTTTACCTGTGCTTTACCCGTGCTTTACCTGTGCGTTACCTGTGCTTCATTACACGTTGCTGTGCGTTTACTATGGGAATGTTTTATAAGCGGACCTCCAGGCACTTTGTTTACAGAACAACAGAAATGACTGGGTGTAGTTTCAGTAAAGGGAAACAACATGACTTAAGGGAATGTAAAAGCCCCCATGTCCACCTCTCTCTGTGCTGTCCTCCCTCCTCATTCTCTTAACATTTCATTAGCACTCGTTAATGACATCTCAAATAATTGCTTCTATTTCCAGCACTGGTTTCCCTGTGCTAATGATCAGGAGCTCTGAGATGGGGAGTCGTTTCTGGGTCACCCGTCTGTGTCTCATTTTCTCCACCGCTCTCATTCTCCATCTGTCTTTCTCTCCATCTATCTATCCCATTCTCTCCATCTTTCTCTCTCTCCACTTCTCATTCTCTCCATCTCTCCTCACACCCTCCACCTTCTCCCCTCTCTTCTCAACGCATTGCGCACAGATTGAGGTGAGCCAGGCTGCTATCTAAACACTGAGCTCCACCTCACCACCGTGCCAGTTCTAAACACTGAGCTCCACCTCACCACCTCACCACCGTGCCAGCTCTAAACATTGAGCTCCACACACCACCGTGCCAGCTCTAAACACTGAGCTCCACACATCACCTCACCACCGTACCACCTCTAAACACTGAGCTCCACCTCACCACTGTGCCAGCTCTAAACACTGAGCTCCACCTCACCACCGTACCACCTCTAAACACTGAGCTCCACCTCACCACTGTGCCAGCTCTAAACACTGAGCTCCACCTCACCACCGTGCCATCTCTAAACACTGAGCTCCACCTCACCACCGTGCCAGCTCTAAACACTGAGCTCCACCTCACCACCGTGCCAGCTCTAAACACTGAACTCCACCTCACCACCTCACCACCGTGCCAGCTCTAAACACTGAGCTCCACACACCACCTCACCACCGTGCCAGCTCTAAACACTGAGCTCCACACACCACCATGCCAGCTCTAAACACTGAACTCCACCTCACCACCACCGTGCCAACTCTAAACACTGAACTCCACCTCATCACCGTGCCAGCTCTGAACACTGAGCTCCACCTCACCACCGTGCCAGCTCTAAACACTGAGCTCCACCTCACCACCTCACCACCGTGCCAGCTCTAAACACTGAGCTCCACCTCACCACCGTGCCAGCTCTAAACACTGAGCTCCACCTCACCACCTCACCACCGTGCCAGCTCTAAACACTGAGCTCCACCTCACCACCGTGCCAGCTCTAAACACTGAGCTCCACCTCACCACCGTGCCAGCTCTAAACACTGAACTCCACACACCACCATGCCAGCTCTAAACACTGAACTCCACCTCACCACCATGCCAGCTCTGAACACTGAACTCCACCTCACCACCATGCCATCTCTAAACACTGAGCTCCACACACCACCATGCCAGCTCTAAACACTGAGCTCCACCTCACCACCGTGCCAGCACTAAACACTGAGCTCCACCTCACCACCATGCCAGCTCTAAACACTGAGCTCCACCTCACCACCGTGCCAGCTCTAAACACTGAGCTCCACCTCACCACCACCGTGCCAGCTCTAAACACTGAGCTCCACCTCACCACCGTGCCAGCTCTAAACACTGAGCTCCACCTCACCACCTCACCACCATGCCAGCTCTAAACACTGAGCTCCACCTCACCACCATGCCAGCTCTAAACACTGAGCTCCACCTCACCAACATGCCAGCTCTAAACACTGAGCTCCACCTCACCACCTCACCACCGTGCCAGCACTAAACACTGAGCTCCACACACCACCGTGCCACCTCTAAACACTGAGCTCCACCTCACCACCGTGCCAGCTCTAAACACTGAGCTCCACACATCACCTCACCACCGTACCACCTCTAAACACTGAGCTCCACCTCACCACTGTGCCAGCTCTAAACACTGAGCTCCACCTCACCACCGTACCACCTCTAAACACTGAGCTCCACCTCACCACTGTGCCAGCTCTAAACACTGAGCTCCACCTCACCACCGTACCACCTCTAAACACTGAGCTCCACCTCACCACTGTGCCAGCTCTAAACACTGAGCTCCACCTCACCACCACCGTGCCAGCTCTAAACACTGTGCTCCACCTCACCACCGTGCCAGCTCTAAACACTGAGCTCCACCTCACCACCGTGCCAGCTCTAAACACTGAACTCCACCTCACCACCGTGCCAGCTCTAAACACTGAGCTCCACACATCACCTCACCACCGTACCACCTCTAAACACTGAGCTCCACCTCACCACTGTGCCAGCTCTAAACACTGAGCTCCACCTCACCACTGTGCCAGCTCTAAACACTGAGCTCCACCTCACCACCGTGCCAGCTCTAAACACTGAGCTCCACCTCACCACCGTGCCAGCTCTAAACACTGAACTCCACACACCACCATGCCAGCTCTAAACACTGAACTCCACCTCACCACCATGCCAGCTCTGAACACTGAACTCCACCTCACCACCATGCCATCTCTAAACACTGAGCTCCACACACCACCATGCCAGCTCTAAACACTGAGCTCCACCTCACCACCATGGCAGCACTAAACACTGAGCTCCACCTCACCACCATGCCAGCTCTAAACACTGAGCTCCACCTCACCACCGTGCCAGCTCTAAACACTGAGCTCCACCTCACCACCACCGTGCCAGCTCTAAACACTGAGCTCCACCTCACCACTGTGCCAGCTCTAAACACTGAGCTCCACCTCACCACCTCACCACCATGCCAGCTCTAAACACTGAGCTCCACCTCACCACCATGCCAGCTCTAAACACTGAGCTCCACCTCACCACCATGCCAGCTCTAAACACTGAGCTCCACCTCACCACCTCACCACCGTGCCAGCACTAAACACTGAGCTCCACACACCACCGTGCCAGCTCTAAACACTGAGCTCCACCTCACCACCGTGCCAGCTCTAAACACTGAGCTCCACACATCACCTCACCACCGTACCACCTCTAAACACTGAGCTCCACCTCACCACTGTGCCAGCTCTAAACACTGAGCTCCACCTCACCACCGTACCACCTCTAAACACTGAGCTCCACCTCACCACTGTGCCAGCTCTAAACACTGAGCTCCACCTCACCACCGTGCCAGCTCTAAACACTGAGCTCCACCTCACCACCTCACCACCGTGCCAGCTCTAAACACTGAGCTCCACCTCACCACCGTGCCAGCTCTAAACACTGAGCTCCACCTCACCACCGTGCCAGCTCTAAACACTGAACTCCACACACCACCATGCCAGCTCTAAACACTGAACTCCACCTCACCACCATGCCAGCTCTGAACACTGAACTCCACCTCACCACCATGCCATCTCTAAACACTGAGCTCCACACACCACCATGCCAGCTCTAAACACTGAGCTCCACCTCACCACCGTGCCAGCACTAAACACTGAGCTCCACCTCACCACCATGCCAGCTCTAAACACTGAGCTCCACCTCACCACCGTGCCAGCTCTAAACACTGAGCTCCACCTCACCACCACCGTGCCAGCTCTAAACACTGAGCTCCACCTCACCACTGTGCCAGCTCTAAACACTGAGCTCCACCTCACCACCTCACCACCATGCCAGCTCTAAACACTGAGCTCCACCTCACCACCATGCCAGCTCTAAACACTGAGCTCCACCTCACCACCATGCCAGCTCTAAACACTGAGCTCCACCTCACCACCTCACCACCGTGCCAGCACTAAACACTGAGCTCCACACACACCACCGTGCCAGCTCTAAACACTGAGCTCCACCTCACCACCGTGCCAGCTCTAAACACTGAGCTCCACACATCACCTCACCACCGTACCACCTCTAAACACTGAGCTCCACCTCACCACTGTGCCAGCTCTAAACACTGAGCTCCACCTCACCACCGTACCACCTCTAAACACTGAGCTCCACCTCACCACTGTGCCAGCTCTAAACACTGAGCTCCACCTCACCACCGTACCACCTCTAAACACTGAGCTCCACCTCACCACTGTGCCAGCTCTAAACACTGAGCTCCACCTCACCACCACCGTGCCAGCTCTAAACACTGAGCTCCACCTCACCACCGTGCCAGCTCTAAACACTGAGCTCCACCTCACCACCGTGCCAGCTCTAAACACTGAGCTCCACCTCACCACCACCGTGCCAGCTCTAAACACTGAGCTCCACCTCACCACCGTGCCAGCTCTAAACACTGAGCTCCACCTCACCACCGTGCCAGCTCTAAACACTGAACTCCACCTCACCACCGTGCCAGCTCTAAACACTGAGCTCCACACATCACCTCACCACCGTACCACCTCTAAACACTGAGCTCCACCTCACCACTGTGCCAGCTCTAAACACTGAGCTCCACCTCACCACCGTGCCATCTCTAAACACTGAACTCCACCTCACCACCGTGCCAGCTCTAAACACTGAGCTCCACCTCACCACCGTGCCATCTCTAAACACTGAACTCCACCTCACCACCGTGCCAGCTCTAAACACTGAACTCCACCTCACCACCATGCCAGCTCTAAACACTGAACTCCACCTCACCACCACCGTGCCAGCTCTAAACACTGAGCTCCACACACCACCACCGTACCAGCTCTAAACACTGAGCTCCACCTCACCACCGTGCCAGCTCTAAACACTGAACTCCACCTCACCACCACCGTGCCAGCTCTAAACACTGAGCTCCACACACCACCACCGTACCAGCTCTAAACACTGAACTCCACCTCACCACCACCGTGCCAGCTCTAAACACTGAACTCCACACACCACCATGCCAGCTCTAAACACTGAACTCCACCTCACCACCACCGTGCCAGCTCTAAACACTGAACTCCACCTCACCACCACCGTGCCAGCTCTAAACACTGAGCTCCACCTCACCACCGTGCCAGCTCTAAACACTGAACTCCACCTCACCACCACCGTACCAGCTCTAAACACTGAACTCCACCTCACCACCACCGTACCAGCTCTAAACACTGAACTCCACCTCACCACCACCGTGCCATCTCTAAACACTGAGCTCCACACACCACCATGCCAGCTCTAAACACTGAGCTCCACCTCACCACCGTGCCAGCTCTAAACACTGAGCTCCACCTCACCACCGTGCCAGCTCTAAACACTGAGCTCCACACACCACCACCGTGCCAGCTCTAAACACTGAGCTCCACCTCACCACCATGCCAGCTCTAAACACTGAGCTCCACACACCACCACCGTGCCAGCTCTAAACACTGAGCTCCACCTCACCACCGTGCCAGCTCTAAACACTGAACTCCACCTCACCACCGTGCCAGCTCTAAATACTGAACTCCACCTCACCACTGTGCCAGCTCTAAACACTGAACTCCACCTCACCACCATGCCATCTCTAAACACTGAGCTCCACACACCACCATGCCAGCTCTAAACAATGAACTCCACCTCACCACCATGCCAGCTCTAAACACTGAGCTCCACACACTACCATGCCAGCTCTAAACACTGAGCTCCACCTCACCACCGTGCCAGCTCTAAACACTGAGCTCCACACACCACCACCGTACCAGCTCTAAACACTGAACTCCACCTCACCACCACCGTACCAGCTCTAAACACTGAACTCCACCTCACCACCGTGCCAGCTCTAAACACTGAACTCCACCTCACCACCGTGCCAGCTCTAAACACTGAACTCCACCTCACCACCGTGCCAGCTCTAAACACTGAGCTCCACCTCACCACCGTGCCAGCTCTAAGCACTGAGCTCCACCTCACCACCGTGCCAGCTCTAAACACTGCGCTCCACCTCACCACTGTGCCAGCTCTAAACACTGAGCTCCACCTCACCACCGTGCCAGCTCTAAACACTGAGCTCCACCTCACCACCGTGCCAGCTCTAAACACTGAGCTCCACCTCACCACCGTGCCAGCTCTGAACACTGAGCTCCACCTCACCACCGAGCCAGCTCTAAACACTGAGCTCCACCTCACCACTGTGCCAGCTCTAAACACTGAACTCCACCTCACCATCATGCCAGCTCTGAACACTGAGCTCCACCTCACCACCGTGCCAGCTCTAAACACTGAGCTCCACCTCACCACCGTGCCAGCTCTGAACACTGAGCTCCACCTCACCACCGTGCCAGCTCTAAACACTGAGCTCCACCTCACCACCGTGCCAGCTCTAAACACTGAGCTCCACCTCACCACCGTGCCAGCTCTAAACACTGAGCTCCACCTCACCACCACCGTGCCAGCTCTAAACACTGAGCTCCACCTCACCACCGTGCCAGCTCTAAACACTGAACTCCACCTCACCACCGTGCCAGCTCTAAACACTGAGCTCCACCTCACCACTGTGCCAGCTCTAAACACTGAACTCCACCTCACCACCATGCCACCTCTAAACACTGAACTCCACCTCACCACCGTGCCAGCTCTAAACACTGAACTCCACCTCACCACCATGCCACCTCTAAACACTGAACTCCACCTCACCACCGTGCCAGCTCTAAACACTGAACTCCACCTCACCACCATGCCACCTCTAAACACTGAACTCCACCTCACCACCGTGCCAGCTCTAAACACTGAGCTCCACCTCACCACTGTGCCAGCTCTAAACACTGAACTCCACCTCACCACCACCGTGCCAGCTCTAAACACTAAGCTCCACCTCACCACCACCGTGCCAGCTCTAAACACTGAGCTCCACCTCACCACCGTGCCACCTCTAAACACTGAACTCCACCTCACCACCGTGCCAGCTCTAAACACTGAACTCCACCTCACCACCACCGTGCCACCTCTAAACACTGAACTCCACCTCACCACCGTGCCAGCTCTAAACACTGAACTCCACCTCACCACCATGCCACCTCTAAACACTGAACTCCACCTCACCACCGTGCCAGCTCTAAACACTGAGCTCCACCTCACCACTGTGCCAGCTCTAAACACTGAGCTCCACCTCACCACCACCGTGCCAGCTCTAAACACTGAGCTCCACACACCACCTCACCACCGTGCCAACTCTAAACACTGAGCTCCACCTCACCACCGTGCCACCATGCACGAGACTGGCGTCTCAGCCCATTGAATTAAAGGAGAAAGCAGGAGCTGGCTGTGAAGCATGGAGACCTCAGTCAAGCTATTCAGTACATATAAATTCCAGCACTACACTGGAAACGCCAACCAGCACTGTCACTGGGAGCCAGACTGGACCTGTCTTTACTGGGAATGCGGTGGTTTACTGGGAATCCAGCAGGCCTCTTTACTGGTCCCCACCTCTCCCTCTCACTCATGGTACCACACTAATGATCCAGAGCACAGGAAAATCAATGGCAGCTCAAGTTGAAATGAATTGAGGTTGATGGCCGTGGTTAACAGAGACCATGTGCGTGTAATAAATTCAAATATCACATGTAAGAGGGATTTATCTGTGTGCCCAGCCTCACTCTCCCCTCTCATTCCCTCAGTAAATACCAAACGAAACCCCAGTGTAACAGCACTGCTATTGAAAGAGCTCTAGTCTGATTTTCAAAAAGGGTTTCACTTTTTTCTTCTCTGCCTCTCTGGTTATAATTAATATACAGAGATCCAGTGTTTCTGACTCAGTGTATTAAATATACAGAGATCCAGCGTTTCTGACTCAGTGTATTAAATATACAGAGATCCAGTGTTTCTGACTCAGTGTATTAAATATACAGAGATCCAGCGTTTCTGTCTCAGTGTATTAAATATACAGAGATCCAGTGTTTCTGTCTCAGTGTATTAAATATACAGAGATCCAGCGTTTCTGTCTCAGTGTATTAAATATACAGAGATCCAGTGTTTCTGTCTCAGTGTATTAAATATACAGAGATCCAGCGTTTCTGACTCAGTGTATTAAATATACAGAGATCCAGCGTTTCTGTCTCAGTGTATTAAATATACAGAGATCCAGCGTTTCTGACTCAGTGTATTAAATATACAGCGATCCAGCGTTTCTGACTCAGTGTATTAAATATACAGAGATCCAGCGTTTCTGACTCAGTGTATTAAATATACAGAGATCCAGTGTTTGTCTCAGTGTATTAAATATACAGAGATCCAGCGTTTGTCTCAGTGATTCTCACTCAAGGGCAAGGAGAGAAAGTCAAATCAAACAATCAAGAACCACAAACATTAAAATTTGTCATTCATAATTTATAGTAACAATACTAAAAATTATTATTATTATTATTATTATTATTATTATTATTATTATTATTATTATTATTATTATTATTAAACAGAAAGCTCGAACCCTGATTCTGCATTGAGTAAAACCTGCAAAATAGTTTATTCTCAGTAACAGTGTTAACAGACATAGAGCGTCAGAGAGATGGTGTGAGAGAGAAAGTGCATGTGTGAATGAGAGAGAAGCAAAGAGGGAGGTGAATGAGAGGAAATAGAAAAAAGAGATAGGTGAGAAAGTGATGAGAAAGAGAGTGTGAATTAGAAAGAGAGGGATGAGAATGAGAGATATAGGGGGCTCTGCTCCACCCAGCGCTTCACACTGTACTGTAACAAGTACATTGTGTTTAATAAAATCAGCCAGCTTCGAAGAGACTGGGATCCTTTAGTACAGTTCAGTGCATTAGAGCCGGGTTCAAAACACAGGGCTGGGCTGGTGTCCCAATATCCTGTGGGGTTTTTAATAGGATAATATCGTTTAAAAAGATACATTTAGGATATTTTTTAAATTTTTCTACAGCTAACATTTTTATACAAGAAAGGTGTCTTTAATGTCATTTCGTTTTGCACAAAGTGAATTCCGAACCCTGCTCAGAGAGACAAAGAGCGAGAAGAAAGATAGTCAGAGAGGCAGAGATAAAAAGCTGGAATTAGAGACAGGCAGAGGCAGGGACAGAGAGATACTTACAGGAAGGACTTCATGTCGAGACCACGGTTCCGAATCTGCCCCATCACGTGGTCCCAGCTGCCGGGGTTGGAGCAGGCGCCCCACTGGTCCGATAGTCGAGGAGCCCGCCGACCCCCTGCCTGCCGGGACCCCCTCGGCCTGTCCTCCCCCCTCCGCTGGAGCTGCTGGAGGGGAGCTGGGGGTGCAGCTGGCCCAGGCTCTGGCTGGTGGGGGGCAGGTTTCCCGGGCAGGGGGCTGGAGGCTGGCTGAGGGGCTGCTGCAAGCTCTGCTGCCTCACCAGGGTGCGAGGCCGGCCGCAAACACCAGGGGGAGTGCCAGAGATGTGCTCCAGAGTAGAGGCAGTGGAGAGAGAGGGGTCGTCGAAACTGGAGACAGGAGAGCGGGGAGAGGAAGGAGGAGAGCGGGGAGAGGAAGGAGGAGGAGGAGGAGGGGAGGACAGGAGACACAGGAGAGAAGAGAGGGACAGAGTGAGACATAGTCCACCAAGGAAGAGTAGAGGGAGGCTGGCCGGTCGTCTCTGCGTGGCAGGGTTCTGGAGCGGAGACTTCATCTCGCGTTTCCTTCTCTCTTTTCTGTTCGGTCTTGTTCTCGTGCTTCCCTGGCTCGCTCTGCTCTGAGGCTCCGTGACGAGCCTTTTAAAGCAAGGCTGTATTCCCAGTGCGATGCTCACAGATTAGAACAGAGCCTGTCTGTCCTCGATTATCACCTCAGGGGAGCTGTGCTACCTCTCTCTCTCTCTCTCTTTCTCTCTGCTTGGCTTCAAGGTTCTCCACTACATTTTCCTATGGTTTGTTTTGTGTTGACCATGACTGGATTGCATTATGGGTTGTTCAGTTCATACAGCATTGTGATGCCGTTGGCATGTCAAACACTCCCATTCCTGTACTTGTGCTGCCAGCGTCTTGCCATTGCAGCTCCACAGTGTGCTGCTGCATTGCCATTGAAGATCACATAGGAATGGTGCACAGCAATGGGAGGGGAGGGAGTTTCATCTGGTCAGACTTCCACCTCTGTGTGAATGTGTCTCCTCTCCTGCCCTCAGGCACCCCGGCAGCTGCTCGAGCACTGAGCCCAGCCTGGACTGCAACACTAGAGCTATGTAAAGAAGACCAGGTTCACTGATATACCTGAGCCCAGCCTGGAATGCAACACTAGAGCTATGTAAAGAAGACCAGGTTCACTGATATACCTGAGCCCAGCCTGGAATGCAACACTAGAGCTATGTAAAGAAGACCAGGTTCACTGATATACCTGAGCCCAGCCTGGACTGCAACACTAGAGCTATGTAAAGAAGACCAGGTTCACTGATATACCTGAGCACAGCCTGGACTGCAACACTAGAGCTATGTAAAGAAGACCAGGTTCACTGATATACCTGAGCCCAGCCTGGACTGCAACACTAGAGCTATGTAAACAAGACCAGGTTCACTGATATACCTGAGCCCAGCCTGGACTGCAACACTAGAGCTATGTAAACAAGACCAGGTTCACTGATATACCTGAGCACAGCCTGGAATGCAACACTAGAGCTATGTAAACAAGACCAGGTTCACTGATATACCTGAGCCCAGCCTGGACTGCAACACTAGAGCTATGTAAACAAGACCAGGTTCACTGATATACCTGAGCCCAGCCTGGAATGCAACACTAGAGCTATGTAAAGAAGACCAGGTTCACTGATATACCTGAGCACAGCCTGGACTGCAACACTAGAGCTATGTAAAGAAGACCAGGTTCACTGATATACCTGAGCCCAGCCTGGACTGCAACACTAGAGCTATGTAAAGAAGACCAGGTTCACTGATATACCTGAGCCCAGCCTGGACTGCAACACTAGAGCTATGTAAACAAGACCAGGTTCACTGATATACCTGAGCACAGCCTGGACTGCAACACTAGAGCTATGTAAAGAAGACCAGGTTCACTGATATACCTGAGCCCAGCCTGGACTGCAACACTAGAGCTATGTAAAGAAGACCAGGTTCACTGATATACCTGAGCCCAGCCTGGACTGCAACACTAGAGCTATGTAAAGAAGACCAGGTTCACTGATATACCTGAGCCCAGCCTGGAATGCAACACTAGAGCTATGTAAAGAAGACCAGGTTCACTGATATACCTGAGCACAGCCTGGACTGCAACACTAGAGCTATGTAAAGAAGACCAGGTTCACTGATATACCTGAGCCCAGCCTGGACTGCAACACTAGAGCTATGTAAAGAAGACCAGGTTCACTGATATACCTGAGCACAGCCTGGACTGCAACACTAGAGCTATGTAAAGAAGACCAGGTTCACTGATATACCTGAGCCCAGCCTGGACTGCAACACTAGAGCTATGTAAACAAGACCAGGTTCACTGATATACCTGAGCCCAGTCTGGACTGCAACACTAGAGCTATGTAAAGAAGACCAGGTTCACTGATATACCTGAGCCCAGCCTGGACTGCAACACTAGAGCTATGTAAACAAGACCAGGTTCACTGATATACCTGAGCACAGCCTGGACTGCAACACTAGAGCTATGTAAACAAGACCAGGTTCACTGATATACCTGAGCCCAGCCTGGAATGCAACACTTGGAGCCGTAACCAGAGCTGCCATTCTCCTGAGGTCACACTGAGGTTTCAAGCTCTAGCTGCAGTATTTATATGACTGCTTGGTATTGACTATTCAACCTCCAAATCTATGTTACATGGCAAACCATCAGAGAACATGAAGGAGTCTTTCAGCATTGATGATGCAAACAAGCAAGCCAGGACACAACCTCTGTGTCCTCCGCTAGTGACGGCCACACTTGCGCTAAAGAATGCTCTCAGCTGGGTTAGATTAGAGATAATAACGCTGGGGAAGCAGAAGCACCCACTGACCTCTCGGGACTTCTGAAGTTTTGAGAACAGAAAGCTTTCCACTCGGATGGGAAATCTTTCAGCCTAGTTCTTTATTTGCCATTTTTAATCCCGTTGATGGAATACTTTCTCGGTGTTCCCGTCCCTGACTTCCTGTCCTCAATCGCACTTCCTGTCTGTGAGGCTCCTACCTTTGGACAGCCTCGCTTCAGAAGGAGACGCAGCTTCATATTCAAAGCCGAGTTCTGCTTTATTCCTCCCTCAGTCTTCATGACTCCTCCCTCTCTCACACACAGAAAAGCTTCTCAGAACTATCGACACAGCGCTTACTCGCTCACACACATATATAGATAGATCTCTCTCCCCAGCTCTCTGTGACCTTGAAACCTCAATTTAATTAAAACAGTGACACTTGTGGAGAAATGGAACTGGCTAACAGTGAATCTAACATGAAACCCAATTATCTTTTTTCTTCTTGTAGAGATGAGAGGGATTGACAGGGTATAGGGGATCGGTTATTAAGTGGTCCTGGCTTTAAGAAAGCATGCTATGTTTACAGAGGCCTGGATTAGCCCTGGCTTGTCCCTGAATTGCATTTCCAGGCCAGGATTTGAGCCTGTTTTTGTTGCGCCTGTTTGCTGTGTTTTTTAATATTGCAATCCCCAGCGCTGCGTCAGAAGGAGTAATTTAAAATGTTGACACTGGAAAAAAAGTGAAATGTTTTGAAGATGTCTCAGGAAGGAGCGGCCGGTCTAATGGTGCTCAGCTGGAGATTATGAGAAGATCTCGGAGTTGAAAGAAAAGCGTCAATCCGACGCCTCTGCTGTTTACCAGTGCAGCTCACTGGCACATCCCTCTCTCTTACTGACACCCAACCTGACGGGAAGCTGGAGAGCAATTTCCCCAGGAGAGCCGGCGAGAGTAAGGAGTGACACCAGTGTGAAAGCTGGTGCTCGACTCCCAGGACAGAGTCGCAGAGAGCAGCTACTGGAGTGCTTTAGGACAGGAGACAGAAACAGAAGGGTTGAATCTGAACTAAATTCACACAGAGACCAAAGAAAATCAGCCTGCAAGGGCAGTGGGAGGAGGTGTGTTGAAAGGTGTTTTCAGAATGGGAGGGGCTAGGACACTGGCGATGGATTTGAATGAGTGGGTAGGGAGGGACTTCGGAGACAGTAAGGGTGCTAGGAGTGAGAGGGGCAGGGACTTGCAGTGGGAGTGACTGAAGGATCACAGCAATGGAGGAGGATGTGTACCTGCTGCTTTCCACCCAGTCCTCTCCCCCCCTCGCATCAACCCCGCCTGGGAGCAACCACTTTAACCCTCCCCTAACCCTAACCCTAACCCTCTCTCCAGACTTGGATTGTAAACACGCCCTCCCTCTCCCCCTGCCTCCCCTCATCCACACTCACTTGGCTGGCCGCAGCTTGCCGGATTGCAGGTGTGTCTGCACGGTCTGCCAGCGTCCTGCCTTCCCGGCCCGGCCGTTCAGCACCTCGCTGCGGCTGCTGACTCCGGAGCCCAGGCTCTTCACACTGTTACTGCGCACGGGCCTCACGCCCGCTGAGCTCTCCCTCCCCCCGGCCGCAGCCTTCACACCCCCGGGGAGAGAGCCACTGTGAGCAGGGGGGGGAGAGAGAGAGAGAAAGAGAGAGCGAGAGAGAGAGCGAGAGCAAGAGCGAGAGAGAGAGAGACAGTGGACAGGAAGAGAAACAGAGAAGGTATCAGGGCTTGAGAGAGGGAGAGCACAGGGCCATTGTAATCCACAACAAGGAAGGACAGAAAGGTGGGGGAGGGTTCACACTCAAATCAAGAGCTGCTAGAAAGAGCCACCAGCAAATATAATAAAATAATACAATGAAAATAAAAACTGAACAGGATGTCAGTGAGAGCGACACACAGCGCAATGAGACACGACCACACCCAACCAGAACGAGCAACCCTCTGCGCAGTGTGGCCGAGCGCTGGACTGCAGGAGAGTACAGGGGAGCAGCGCTGGACTGCAGGAGAGTACAGGGAGCAGCGCTGGACTGCAGGAGAGTACAGGGGAGCAGCGCTGGACTGCAGGAGAGTACAGGGGAGCAGCGCTGGACTGCAGGAGAGTACAGGGGAGCAGCACTGGACTGCAGGAGAGTACAGGGGAGCAGCGCTGGACTGCAGGAGAGTACAGGCGAGCAGCGCTGGACTGCAGGAGAGTACAGGGGAGCAGCGCTGCAGGACAGTACAGGGAGCAGCGCTGCAGGACAGTACAGGGGAGCAGCTGGACTGCAGGAGAGTACAGGGGAGCAGCTGCAGGAGAGTACAGGGGAGCAGCGCTGCAGGACAGTACAGGCAAGCAGCGCTGGACTGCAGGAGAGTACAGGGGAGCAGCGCTGGGCTGCAGGAGAGTACAGGCGAGCAGCGCTGGACTGCAGGAGAGTACAGGGGAGCAGCGCTGCAGGACAGTACAGGGGAGCAGCGCTGCAGGACAGTACAGGCAAGCAGCGCTGGACTGCAGGAGAGTACAGGGGAGCAGCGCTGGGCTGCAGGAGAGTACAGGCGAGCAGCGCTGGACTGCAGGAGAGTACAGGGAGCAGCAGCTGCAGGAGAGTACAGGGGAGCAGCTGGGCTGCAGGAGAGTACAGGGAGCAGCGCTGGGCTGCAGGATAGTACAGGGGAGCAGCTGGGCTGCAGGAGAGTACAGGGGAGCAGCTGGACTGCAGGAGAGTACAGGGGAGCAGCTGGACTGCAGGAGAGTACAGGGGAGCAGCGCTGGACTGCAGGAGAGTACAGGGGAGCAGCTGGACTGCAGGACAGTACAGGGGAGCAGCTGGGCTGCAGGAGAGTACAGGGAGCAGCTGGACTGCAGGAGAGTACAGGGGAGGGGTGTACATTATCAAAGGGGGAGCAGTGCTTCTGTTGTCTGGCTTTGGTAATGAATTGATTTTTTCTCGGGGTGAGGGTGAGGGAGGATGCAGAGTGGGGGAGGGGTGGGGTTACCGAGGGTTGTCCGTCTCCATGGTTCAGCACCCCATGGGCTGGAGGTGAAAGGTTAATGTTAATGGGGAGGGGGGTTGGCTGGCTGGTAGGGCTGTAAGGAAGGCAGGGTAAGGGTTTGGGCGCACTTACAGTAACGCGCCACTAGGGGGCCGTTTGTTCGTTTATTTTGGGAGGGGTAAGAGGGGTGTTCAAAGAGAAGGTCTCCAGTTTACTGCTAATAGGAACCAGTCAGATCATTATGAAGGAGACAAGGCCGTTCATCCCATCGGAGCTCGTCCGGTTCCGAGCAGCTGATTGGTCTCAGAACTTTGTCATGTCGGATCTTAAAGGATCCCAGTGATTCAGCATCGACAGCATGGCTAGGTAACCCTTGGTAACCCTTTCCATCCTCTCACCACTCTGTGAAGAAGTGTCTCCTTCCCTCTGGTCCTGGTTTCTGTGCTGCAAGGGCCAAGACTTAATCCAGTCCCTCCTAATTCTTTCTTCTATGTATCATTTTATGGAAAAAAGAATTAGGTTTTGCAGCACCCAATCTTATAGGATAAAGCAAGTTATTTAGAACCGCTACTCAATTCAAACATTATATCCTACAATCTGAGTCAAACTCAAGGCGCCTCACAGGCAGATGAGCCTCATTTGATAGTGCGGCTATTCTTGATACAGTACAAAAGTGGGGTTTAGTTACATCACTCCTCTTTGCTTGAGTTTTGCTTTTATATTCCATTATTGAATGAACTCTCAAATTGCTGGATCTGCGACTAAATAAAATCGACTAAACGGGGCAGTCTGGCTAGGGAGCAGGTCCTTTTACTGCAACATGTTCAGCAGGCAAAACGCGTCACGACAGTCCGGCAGCGTGGAATACTGCTTCCTCAGCTTGTTCACTACAACACAAGCTGCACAATCACTACTTTATTCAGCCCCATTCTCCACCTCTCTCTCTCTCTCTCTCTCTCTCTCTCTCTCTCTCTCTCTCTCTCTCTCAGTGTCCTCTCCTCTCTCTCGCCTTCTTGTTAGCTGGGCTCTGCTGTTAGGGCTCTTGGGCAGCAGTAGTCAGTCCGTAGTTGGGTGTTGGGGGACGGGGTGACGGGGGGGTTGGATGAGGGAGGGTCAGGGGTTGGGGTCACTTCCTTACAGCCCTGCCAGCAAGCTGCGACTCTTACCAGCTCAATAATGAGACTCACTTGAGGGCCAGACGCGTGTCACCGTACGGAGCATAGGGAGAAATGTTAAGAAGAAACTCCTTGGGAGGGTAGGAACTCCATTTCTGGTGCACTGTGCTTTCATTGTTATTCCAAAAGTCTCTGTCTAGATCACTACAGCAGCAGAGAGAAAAACACATCATAGAGAGAGAGAGACCAGCAGAGGAGGGGCGGGGGGCAGCGGTACCTAGACTGGACTGGGGTCTGCTTCTTAAATCCATCAGCGTCACAGCCAGAACCAGTTCAGTACCTCTTAGAGATCAGACGGGGAGGGCGAGTTATTTATCTCTGCGGTAAACACTCTACAAAAAGGGGATGAGGAGGAGAAGTGGGAGGAGGAGTCTGAAGAAAAAGAGCGTCAGAGAGAAAGAAAGTAAGAGTCCGTGAAAGACAAGAGAGCGAGGGAGCAGCTCCTGTAAAAAAGAATGAGAACAAACCGACGGACCCCACCACCCCACCAGGCACCCACCCACCCACACACCCCACCACCCACCCCACCACCCACACACCCACCGGCGCACCCCACCACCCTACCACCAACACACACCACCACTCACCAGGCACCCACCCACACACCCCACCACCCACACACCCACCCATGCACCCCACCACCCACCACGCAACCACCCACCCCACCACCCATGCACCCACCCACCCCACCACGCACCCCACCACCCACGCACCCCACCACCCACGCACACCACCACTCACCACGCACCCACCCACGCACCCCACCACCCACGCACCCCACCGCCCACCACGCACCCACGCACCCACCATGCACCCACCCACCCACACACCCAACCACCCCACCACCCCACTACCCCACCACCCACCACGCACCCACCCACCCCACCCACCACCAAACACACCAACCTACCCCACCACCCACGCACCACACCCCACCCCACCCCACCACGCACCCACGCACCCCACCACCCACGCACCCCACCAACCACCCATCCACGCACTCCACCCCACCACCCACCCACCCACGCACCCCACCCACACCACCACACACCCACGCACCCCACCACGTGTGAAACGCAACATGAGAGAAAGAAACAAGAAGAGAGTGGGTGAGTGTGAATGACAGAGTTAGCAGATCTGGACCCAGAACCGGCCCGGCCCGGCCTGACAGATCACAACTGGACAGAGTGTTGAGCCGAGCTGAGCTGAGGGAAAGAGGGAAGCAAACAGATTGTTCATTGAATCGGTGAGAGAGCCAGCCCAGCAGTGAATGAACAAACAGGATCACTCAGTACTGAGACGGGAGAGGCAGAGAGGACACAGCCTTCATCGATAGCAAATCGAAGCCTCCTATATATTTATATTTATTATATTTGCAGATACACTTCCACACTAATGATTTAATGTCATGTTACCAGCTGTTGTGTTTCTTGTGCAATGAAAGTCCAGTCTATTGAAGAGACTCCTGCTGTTGAACCCGTGTTTCTTGGTAACCGCGGGCTGCAGTTTGCTCAGTGCAGTTGAGTTTCTGCTCCCTGTGATTCCTCCTCAATCAGCCGCAAGCCGCTTGTATCGCAAAGTCAACAAACAAAATGAAGCATCTGCTTTAGAAAACTGCTCTTGGTTTACAAAAAAAAAACAAAAAAAAACACAAAAAAAAACAACACACATTGTGATAGTGGAGAGCGTAGTAATTATTGTGAGTCACGGCACACCTGCCTGCCTGCCCCCGCCACAGCACACCTGCCTGCTTGCCTGCCCCTCCCTCACAGCACACCTGCCTGCCTGCCTGCCCCCCTCACAGCACACCTGCCTGCCTGCCTGCACCCCTCACAGCACACCTGCCTGCCTGCCTGCCTGCCCCCTCACAGCACACCTACCTGCCTGCCTGCCCCCCCTCACAGCACACCTGCCTGCCTGCCTGCCCCCTCTCACAGCACACCTGCCTGCCTGCCTGCACCCCCTCACAGCACACCTACCTGCCTGCCTGCCTGCCCCCTCACAGCACACCTACCTGCCTGCCTGCCCCCTCACAGGACACCTGCCTGCCTGCCTGCCCCCCTCACA